>JAOTQJ010170117.1:0-25549 GCA_025642045.1 Solanum sejunctum | reverse complement strand
TCACAATAAACTACGTACCCGTCTGGACCATCAGGCAGGGTCAGAACTGGAGCGGTAGTCAATTTTTCCTTCAAGGTCTGAAAGTTGTGCTCACAGGCATCGGACCATTGGAACTTCGCATCCTTTTTGTGTCAGCTTTGTCAAAGGCGCTGCAATTGAAGCAAAATTCTCTACAAATCTCCTGTAATACCCAACTAGCCCAAGAAAACTATGCAGCTCCGTCGGTGTTGTGCGCCTAGGCCAATTCTTCACAGCTTCAATTTTCTGAGAATCTACTTGAACGCCATCAGCTCCTATAATATGGCCCAAGAACGCTACTGAAGATAACCAAAACTAGCATTTTGAAAATTCTCCATACAACTTTTTATGACGAAGAGCGCTTAGAATAATTCTCAGGTGGTCCGCATGGCTTTCCTCAGATCGAGAGTAAACTAGGATGTTATCAATGAACACAATCACGAACACATCCTGGAATGGTTTAAACACTCGATTCATGAGGTCCATAAATACTGCTGGAGCATTTGTTAGGCCAAAGGATATAACTCTGAATTCATAGTACCCGTAGCGAGTTCTGAATGCTGTTTTGGGAATATCTTCTTCCCGCACCCGAACCTAGTGATATCCTGACTGTAAGTCTATTTTTGAAAAGTACCTAGATCCCTGCAACTAGTCAAATAGATCATCAATCATGGGGAGGGGGTATTTATTTTTAATGGTTACTTTGTTCAGCTGACGGTAGTCAATACACATCCGCAGTGACCCATCCTTCTTCCTTACAAATAATACCGGAGCCCCCCAGGGAGAAGTGCTAGGCCATATAAAACCTTTCTCTAACAAGCCTGTGAGCTGTTCTTTCAATTCCTTTAACTCGGCTAGTGCCATTTTGTATGGAGGAATTGAGATAGGCTGAGTGCCGATCAATAAATCTATAGCAAACTCTATCTCTCGCTCTGGAGGAAGACCGGGGAGTTCATCCAGAAATACGTTCGAAAATTCACTAACCACATGAACGGACTGGAGAGCTGGAAGCTCGGCATTCACATCATGCATCCGAACCAAGTGATAAAAACACCATTTTCTAATCATCTTGCTAGCCTTAAGGTACGAAATAAACTTACCCCTCGGCATTGCGATATTACTCGACCATTCTAGCACTGGTTCTCCTTGAAACTGAAACTGAACTAGCTTTCTTTGACAATCAACCTTAGCATAGCAAGAAACCAGCCAATCCATGCCCATAATTACATCAAAATCCATCACGTCTAGCTCTATCAAATCAGCCAAAGTACGACGGTCGAGAATAGATACCAGACAGTTTCTATAAACCCTGCTAACTATAATAGATTCTTCTAACGGTGTCACAACCTCGCAAGGCTCTCTCGGTTCAAATTCTATATTTAGTGTGCATGCGACCAACTGATAAATATACGACAAGGTGGAGCCAAGGAAAATCAATGCATACATAGCCCGAGAATAAACAAATAATATACTTGTAATCACATTAGGTGATGCCTCCTAATCCTGTCGGCTAGATAAGGCATAAATACAATTAATAGAACCGCTAGAACTTGAAGCTCCACCGCGACCTCTTCCACGACCTACCATTGCTGGAGTACCTCATCCCGCAGGATTCATAGCCACTAAAGCAGAAGAATAAGCCTCGTCTACTTCAAAAGTCTGGGAGGATCCTTCTACACCAGCTCTGTTAGGACAATTACGCATTTGGTGGCCTTGAAGACCTCAAATAAAGCAGGAACCTGTAAAATGGAAGCACTCCCCCGGGTGACGTTTCCCACACAGAGAGCACTAGGGCATAGTAAAACCCTGCTGACTGCCGGGACTCGGCTGCCCTGACTGACTGGAGACAGATGGTCTCCTACTGAAGGTTTGCGGAGGTGTGCTTCACACCAGTCGAGGAGGAGGCCCACTGAGCTACTGTCAAAACTGCCTGCCCTAAAAATCTGCTACTGAGTCGGATAACCTAGCCTTCTTTGGCGGCCCTCTATCATTTGTCTTGTCTGCTTGGCGCCTACGACGAGGATCCTCCATCCCCTGGGCATGAGCCTAAATACTAGCAATATCCATCCCAGGTTGGGCAGCCAACACCAAACAACTATCTACATAATACATATCCATCCCAATAATATAACAATGCACGCGATCCATCATGCTGGAAATGTGTGCCGGTGCATATCAGGCCAAAGAATCAAATTCCAGACTATACTCCCGAACCGACTAGTCTCACTGCCCTAGCATCACAAACTTGTATTCCCTGGCACGTCTAATCTTGGGAGGTAAAAAGTAATCTAAGAAAACTTAAGTAAACTCTCCCCAAACTGCAGGTCGAGCATTTGCACCTCAACATAGTAGCCACGATTCATACCAATTCACCACAACATCCTGCAATTGATAAGATGCCAACTCCACCAATTCTACTTCCGTGGCCCCAGTAACCCTCAAGGTCCGCTACATTTGTCTTACGAACTCCTGAGGATCTTTCGAAGGTTTGGACCCAAAGAATTTTGGGGGTCCACAGGCTAAGAAATCACAAGCCCGGGAACTATCTCGGTGGGCTGCCTAAGTACTCCCAGCTTTTTGTCCGCAGGCCTGTCGCATCACAACCTACGTCAACAACTACACTACCTCCCGCAGCTCCCCAATTTCTGCGCCTGGCTGAGGAGTCGGAGGTTCTGATGCCTAGCCCTTGGGGCTAGTAGGGTGACCAAACCCACTGTCGACAATACAATCTCTGGCTCTGGCTGATCACGAGCCTGGGTAGTTCCTCATCCACGTCGAGCCCCATCTACTGCTGTAGGCCTTCCCCTGCAGCCGGCTGGTTGCTTTCTCAGCGACATATCTGAAATTCAAATAATTTCTGTTAGGGAGTAAAATCACCCTATTAATATCACTCTAACGCAGGATCTAAGATCATAAGGAAAAGTAACATCCTAATGTCCTGTAGCCTCCTATTTATAGGTGCGGTGCATGACACACCAATAAACAAGACTCTACTGGACACGGTCTGTGGACACTCCGAGGACTAACTACTCTGATATCACTTCTATTATGACCCAACCTAGGGGCCATGATTAGTGCCGGTTCGGCACCCAAACAAACTCTAAACTAGATTTTCATTCACAATAACTAAGGAATTTCATGAAATTTTGGCAGAGTTTCCTCTATTTTACTGACTAGCCTTACCTACAAACAGCGAACCCAGCAATCACAGACATCACTGCATATATACATATGTGGGCCGACAAGGTCACCGCTGTGGCAGAATCGCCCAACAAACCTATCATACAAACGAAATCATACCAACATAGTTCCCACATCCACATATATCCACAGACCTCTAAACACACAACTGAATCATAGGACGGAACAGGGCCCCATCATACCCTCAAATATATATAAATGCAAAATACAGAATGTACGTGTACAAATATATACCAAATGATCTGCTCCTGATGCAAAGAGAGCATGTCAACGGCAGATAGAGATCCTAGCCAGATGGTTCTCTAACCTGTACGTCGGTACCTGCGGGCATGAACGCAGTCCCCCCCGAAGGAAGGGCATCAGTACGAAAATTGTACCAAATATATAAAGCAGAAAGTATGAAATATAAGTGAGAGTAATAGACTGAATAAAAAAAATATAGAAGTCAAACTTGTATGCAAATATCAAAACATTTCTTTATTTAAACACCAACATAATAAATATCAGACTGGAACGATGGAGACCTCCAAACTCGTGCCATACCACAGCCTAACACCAAAAATTTCAAATCCCGACAACTCCAACACACGTCCCAACTATAGCCCAAGTTAGCCGAGCCGAACAACGGCCAAGCACTCACGTCATCGGATAGGTTAACCAGCGCGACGGCGCCAAGCGTTCACGTATAGTAATGCATAAGGTCATCATGCCCGTTCATAGAGCCGAGGAGATGGTGCCACGCACTCCGTGAGATGGAGCAAACTCGGCCCAGCACTCACACATCATGACGCCATCCCAAGCCCAGCTCCTTATGTCTCCATGCTAAGCAAAGTGACCAAAATGAACATAAATTATATTTAAACCCAATTTGCAAAGGAAGGGGGATTTTTCAAATATTCGACGTAAACCAAACATACTATTTCATGACAAGAAACCAAAAACCTTTACATACCTCAATTTTGCTTGCCAACCAACTCCAACATAAGGTCAATCCAACTTAGACTTTCAGATGTCCAACGTCTACACAATTACAATAATGCCAACGATTAATATCCATATCATGCCTCAATTCCTAACTTTCTAGTTCCAAATGTTTTAAGAAATTTTGGCAGTATCTCCCCTTAATATATTCCACCCCGAGAATTCAACTCGGCTCAAATAATCAACAACAACAACAACAACAACAACCTATAACATCAATAAACCTTTTCCAATAGCACCACAAAACTCTATTGCGACGTAAATAGTAAAATAGGGCAGCAGTGATTCGAACCTATATCTACCATATTCAAGCCTTTCGATATACTACAACAACCATAATACATCACCCCAACGCCCAACGCAAACCCCCAACGCTAAAACATAACGTTATACCTTCGATGGGACTCCAATTCAAGCCAACTTTCATGTAATCATTTAAATAGTTTTCTAACACTTCTTTCACCCCATAAAGACTATTTACATGACCAGTAAACACAAATAGATAACAACCATTCAATATATAGCCATATGCAAATTTGTTCCCAACTCGACCACAAATTTAAAATCCGTAATTTCACTAACAACCAATCCTATTTTCGTGTTTTACCTTCATTTTAACACATTCCTAAAACCTTCACAACCTTTAATTAACACAAACAAAGCTAAAAATTAACATACCTTTCAAACTTTCACTACACCCAAATTCTTCGTAGCCGCTAAACTAAGCATTTTCTTGACCAACCAACACCTCCATGCTACTTAGGGGCTTCGATATACCGAGCTTGAAGCGTCAAATACACGAAAACACGAAAAATTAGAATTTTTTTTGAATCACTATAGCAACCCGAGAGGGTTCTACAGCTTTGCTCTAATTTTTTTTCAATTTTGGCTAAGTATGGGACTTGTTGCTTTTGCACAAGGCACATGCTTATATATATAGGCAACAAGTATGCTACATGGACCAATCAAGAGAGTACATATACCTTTGACCCCACCACAAATTATGCTTAAGGACTAACTTAAAAGAAATTTTATGTTCGATCCTAAACTTTATTGAATTGAACCAATTAAGGAATTTCGGGGTTTAAGTTAAGTTTCGTGTTCTAACATGTTGCACACCTTTACTATTTTGTATTTTTGCATCAAAAAATTCTCTTTTGATCTGGTTGCTCTAAAAATCAACTAAGACCATTTTCCCACTCAATTTTTTATACTGATCGCATATTCAACCATGGATTTGCCATTGAATCATGGAAAGATGCATTATGTGCACATCTCTCCTCTAGGGGTGTTTTGATAATTTTATCGGATGTTATATCATCTTTCCCTTGGGATCATTATTCCTCGAATGATGAGTACACTAGGAAATTACTCAAGTCGAGTATACATTCAAGAACTCATAACTCAAATACTCTAACTCAACGGTGAACATTGACTCAAGGAGTGAAAACTTAACTCATTCGAGGGCATCATTGTCTAAAACTTATAACTCTCATCAAAGCCTAAATCACACTGCACACTCTTACTATGATCAAGCCTAACTCAAAGTCACTTCATGCTACCCACAATTTAATCATATGCTTACCATATATCCCACAAGATTCTTTTTCCATACCTTAGGCACTTTCAATCAAGCACGAATGAAACATCAGACTCAAACAACACGAATTATTCAATATCTCAACAATCAATTATTAGAACTCAAGAAGGAAGTCATCAACTCTAATCGAGAATGGGACTATCAAGATGGATAAGACTCCATAGATAACTCTCAAACTTCACATCTCATCTCAACTTTGCTCCTCTTCATGGCACTATGACTCATGCATTGAAGCTTATAGCTCTTATTCAAAGTTCTTACGAACCACATCTTTTTATTTGATTCAAACCTAATTATAAGCTTCAAAATGCCACACCTAAGATCATGATATTCCTATAAGGCTAACCCTCAATGAAAGTTCTATACCTCCTCAGGGATTCCCATTTAGTGAATGCTACTCTCACTCACTACTCTAATGCATCTTACATGAAACACTCACTTAAAAGTCATTAATAGCCTTCCCCAACCGCTCATATAATGACATCACATATTCAAGTCTATCATTCTAACCACTTCAACTCTATCTGAGAATTATTAAGCCTACTTAGCACTTCTACCTTCATGATTGAATGAGCTCTCACTTAAAGACACACCAACCCACTTTTCGCTGAGAGACACTCTAACCCACTCTTACATATCTATTGCACATCATAAGGCCTCATCTCTCTCTTTATCCACATCTATAACCTTAATGAAAGAAGTACATCATAAACATCATATCAAAGAAAATTCACCATTACTCATCAGCAATAACTCATCTATTATCATCAACATCGTTTTCAAGATGAAAAGAAAGATCATTGGAATGACTTAGAGTGAAAGATCATAAGCACGATGAATTCGAGGAATTTGGTCTGGAGCATTCATAATATGATACAATCTCATTATCCTTTTTGGACTTATGATGCATTTATGGAATTGAATATGCTATAAAACTCAAGTCGCATCTCGTATGACATAAGGTTAGTAACTCTGAGATTTTTGTGATATAAAAGTATAACCATCACTTCTCATCCTTAGAACTCGATACGAATGTGAATCAACATCAAGTGTATAGGTTTACGCCATAATCATGGTGCTCATACATAGATCAAAGATAAAGCATCACCAGATTAACAACGTCTCATCCTGATTAACTCATCATTATCCAAACTCAAGACTGACTTAGTTTATTAACTTTTCAACTCTCCCAACTCTATTAATAAGTTTTTTTACTAAGCTATAAGTATAGCTCTCCACATGATTGGGGCATCACTATCCATAAGAAAATCTTAAACTCACCCACTATTTTGTACTCAAAGATATAAAATCGCTATTAGAACTTTCTTGTGAGATACTACTCGACTTCCTTCTAGCTTTATGGGCAACTTTCTATACTTACTACTCTTATTGGTATGTATAACCGTTTTCTACCACTCTTATCATCTAACCTATTTGTTCAAACTACTTACATTCAACTCTTAAGATCCAATATATTTGACTAAAGAAGTCTTGAATTTGTAAGGCAAAACTTATTGCCATTCATACATAAATCCCCATCAACCTTCTCACTAAGGGTGACAAGGAATAGTTACACCCACTTATTCTACATCAACAACTCAAATATACTATCTAGGTTCCTATAGCAAGTCATAAGTTAAAGCTTCACACAACTTTACACTATTATAAATACACATCCTAAGCCTCTTCTTATCTAGTGTTTCTTACTCAATTTACTATCTCCATCTAAGGGGTACCTCTAACATACTTGTAGCATCACATTCCTTAGCAGTCAATATCTTAATGTCAAACATACACAACTAAAAGACTCTTAGAACAAATCTGCAACAAAGACAATCACTATAATCATGCTACATCCTTCTTCACATCACTTCCCAAAATTCAAGCTTAAGGATTAACGCTAAATTATGCATCACACACTTCCCTCCAATCATACTATCTTATAAGTACAAGGTAACAACTAAGGAACATAGACCTACTAAAATCTCATAGTGAATAATCAATCAACACATCCCCTCTTTACAGCTCAAGTACCTTTCACCTATCTAGTATATCTCCTTATCTGGCTAAGCTCATGCTCTATGAATCTCATGAGGCTCTCACTTTGAAATCATAGCCTAGTTTTAGTTCTATCACATAAAAAGAACTATATTCCCATATTGAACCACTATGCTTCACTCTTTATCATCAACCTCTTCCTAGTTTGAGCACACTCTAACTCATCCTAACAATAATGCTTTCTCTATTCCTCATCATGAACATGCAATGGTATTTACTACTCATTGGTCATGACTTATGGGAACTAAATCACCAATACATAACTTACCTAAGGGACACATGACTCTAGTTACAAGCCTCAATCAACTACTACTCTCACTATCTTGCCTACTCCTCTCCCTCATAGTCCTTCTAGCTCAGAGGCAACAACTCTACTTATGGTTTATAGGACCTCCAATCACACTCTTAGGTGGCTATATTAAACATCTTGGAAACATAGACTTCTCTCTCATGGATATAGAAGCAAGTAAAGGCTCGAATGATACCTGTCATAACTTCTAAAGTGTCTTTCTGGTCTGGGCGACTAGCCATGGCATACGACTAGTTTGTGGCCCTGCTCATACTATAATAAATATCTCTTTGATTTCCTCTAAGTAGTGGTTTAGATATAATGGGTCAGGCTTTGTTTTCTCATATTGGACAATCCCTCTAAAAGTGACCTACTGGGCTATATTTTTAGCATTTGTTAGTGCCCATTTGACACTTCACTAAATGGAGTCTGCCACACTCTATATGGTGGCTTTCCTTTACGTCCTTGAGCCACAATTACTTGTGATAAAGTATTACGTGCCTTGAAAGACTAGAATCTCCTCGATCTCAGATTATATCTACTATTAAATATAGGTAGACTCACTGCTGCTAGCGCATAACTCCTGAGTCTCTATAGAAAAGGGGGACCTATCCCCATTCCCTTGCTTATGCTTATTACAGTGATGTCTTATTGATTCAGCCTTTATGCTCCAAGATTCTTCCATCTTATTACCTTTGTCCTCCTCTACCAATTTTGCATATGTAGCAAGCTGAGCAGTAAGCTCAAGCACCTCAGTTGACAACATTCTTTGGGTTCATAAAGCATTTGGAAGGCATGGTCTGCAAACATGTAACACATAATTTAGAAAAGAAATTTTCTAGAATTTTAACTCTATAGCATGAATCAGAATAAGAAAGAAGTGTAACCATTTCTAATGTTCCATGGCCTCCTTATTATGGATGTCGCGTGCTTCATACCAATAGCAAGGACTCTACTAGCCACAACTTCATAGACTCCCTAAGACTCTTGAACTTTGTGCTTTGATGCCAAGTTTGTTATGCCCTAGGAGGGTACCTTTGGCATGGATGCCATTCAAAGAATATTGCTAGCCCTCGAGCGAACAACTTAGCCTCATCATCAAAGAACAGGTTATAATATAATGGAATAACCAAGTCTTTATGTAAACAAATAATTTCCAATCAACAAAAGTTGAAAAACGAACAATTCTTAACATCGTCTACTCAACATCTATGAAGCCTCTACCTCTAACATCTATATGGTACCATGATAGGTCATGGCTACTCAACTCAAGAAAGATAAAATAAAATGCTTAGTGAAAGAAAAAGTGTTCCTCTGAAGGCAAGGAGGGCTCACCATCTCTGGAATCATGGACCTAAACCTCAATGGTACATCTGCTAAAGTCCTCTAGTACCTACCTCTGCATCATAAAATGATACAGGCCAAAGTAGGCATCAAAACATGGAATATACTGGTATATAAAATAGCTGGGATGGAAAGGACATAGCAAAAATGTTCAAATTAAGAAACTCAACTCAAGAGGCTCAACGCAGTAAAATATACAAGTGTAAGAATAAAGTCATGCTCTGAAAATAACTCAATAGTATGCAACTCACTCCAAATCGTTCAAATTTTGTAATAAAATAATGCTCTTCAAAAGATACTCTATTATGCAACTCAGTCAGACATGTTATACCAATTAGGGAGTTTTTCTAACCGACAGACATCCTACCACTCTCTTTCATGGTACACAATGAAGACAACATCATTGTTTGCCTGTCCATTACTTGCCAGGGTAAGAATATCAACATCTACATCATAAATCATGATTCATCAGCCCTGTCCATCTTTTTGGGATAGGATTTGCCTGAATGTGTTGCACAACTATCCTACATAGGTAACGTAGTTATGGGGTTGAGCCACTTGTACTCAATCCAACTCGGTGTTCAAAACTACTCCCCAAAACATCGTCTTTAAAACTCATCTCAAACATCATCATCATCATGACCATCTTCCATCAGTAAATGCAGTTTGAAAATTTATTTATGCCATCATCAAAACTCATCAAAATACTGAATGCTTTCTTTTGAAAACATATGCTTCAAATATCTTTACATATTATCAAGGCTCTTCTCAAATCGTTATTTATGATCAAAACTTATTTTTAATGCAGACTCAATAAAATATGCTCAAAAATTATCCTTGCTCAATATACAAAAATAACCACCAAATCTAATTTGAAAAATGCATAAGACAAGGATAAAGTATAATCATCAATTAGGGTTCATGTGAATGAGAATATGAACATACATTCAAACAATTACTCAACTTCAAGAACATCATCAAGATATTGTTGTATATAGGAAACTCATTAAAACAATGGAAAACTCATAAACTTCATTCAAGAATTTAGAGCAAAAGTTCTCTCGAACTCAATTTTAAAGAATCAACATGTGGGGCACGTGGATGAACTCTATCCAATGTTATGAGTAGCCTTAAATTCCTTGTGGGGATATATAAAATCGAATTTGCAAGAAATTGTCCTCAATCCTCTTGAACCGTAGCCTCCTCTTTTCTCTTTAGCCCTGGTTCTTAAGATGAATAACGTAAATGATTAAAAATTTATGCTTAGAAATTGATATAGTGTTGAAAACAACATGGTTTTAGTCTAGGATATGTGGAGAAAAGACAAAAATGGCCTTTCTATTTAAAAATAACATCAAGTGTCATAACTAGGCAAGGTTACGACACAGACTTGTCATACTCTAGTTACTTTTTTGACTGAAAACTTAAAACGTGTTAAAAAAGTATTTTTCTATGACACTTAAATCGCACTTGTCAAATGCGTTTTATATGTACATTTTTTTAAATTGCTTTACCATCAATTTTTCAATCCCGTCAATTTTTTTTTAAAAAAAATAAGTGTTAGTCCGCGACAGAGGAGGGTTGCGTCTTTGTTGCACGCCTTTACTGTTTTGTGTTTTCGTATCAAAAACTTATCTTTTGATTCGGTTGCTCTAAAAATGAACCAGACTATTTCTTCACTTAATTTTCATGTTGATCGCATATGCGACCTCATATTTACCATTGGATCATGGAAAAACGTGTTATGCATACCTCTCTCCTTTAAGGGTATTTTGGTAATTTTATTAAGTATTACAGTATGAATATTTTTCCGTCAATCTCGGATGGAGCCAAAGATTTACTATTTTTTGACTTTAGGATATGATGGAATAAAATATAATGTCACTTTAAACTGTCGGCGCTTCTTTCAATTGTGAAGTAGCAGTTGCTTAATGCAACTTTCGACGCTCATCATGGGTCATCCGAAAATAGTCGCACTATGTTTTTAAACATAGGAGTCAGGCTGTGTACATACGACCTCCCCTTACCCCGCAATGGGCAGGAGCCTTTGAGGCATTGGGGTAATATTGTTGTTGTTGTACAATATGAATATTCATTGGATATGAAATGGTGAAATATGATAGAAGAGAATTTTTGTAGCACTTATAGAAGTACAATATTATTTTCTCCAATTTTGGAAGAGATGATATTTACTTTATTCGTTGTACTACTTTCTAATAGCTTGAAAACAAAATTCTACTTAAGTGTATTTTGTTCATGTACAATCTACATCAACCTGTCATTCTACTCATATTTAATATCTTTCTTAGTTTTTGAGGTAAACGAATATGAAATGATTGCACAACACACTAATACAATAATTTGTTGACACACACTAGAAAAATAAAAATAAAAGTAGAAATTAGTTGTAGACTGTCTTATATTTTTTAATTAAATGAAAATATAAAATTTATTTTAATGATATGTCCTTCTTTTAGGATAGTTATGATAAAAATTTATATTGTACTATCCATATATATTAGACTTGAACAAATACCTCAAATGCTAAATGATCTTCAGACACATTAAAAAATATTTGTTTTGACTAAATGTGGTTACAGATTTATCTGAGAAATACAAAGAAAATTTAAAGATATGGTGATGCACCTTGCTCAAACAATTTCAATAATTAACTTCTACTATTTAAATCAAGATGCATAGACCTAACGTATTAGGTGTAATATACACAAGTGAAGAAAACAATTATGCTTTAAAACTTGTGTATGTAACAAGTGACAATAAGGATACTCATCTTGGTTGAGCCTAATAAAAGTTCAACAATCAAGAACTTGACAAATCATGGTCTGTAACACAATTTATCAAAAAACTGGTTAAGTTATTTGTAAGTCAACAAATTATAAAGTTAAAGATTGAAAAAATTGAACATTTTCAAAATAGAATTAATATACCAATTTAAGTAATTTTAGTGGCTGAGAATTTTAAAATATCAATTAAGACAATATCTAATATGTGTGAAAAGAGCCAATGTAATTGCTACTTTTTAACTGATTGAAATACTTATTGAGGAATCTGTCATGATCTAATGTCCCTAGTCATGATGGTTGTAATGACCCTAAAGGTCATCTTTGATATTTTTAAAAAATCATCATTTTACTTCTACCGATAATTGTCCCAACTCCTATTTGATTGATTGTGAAAGTTGATTTTTTTAAAGTTTTGTAAAAAGTTGAGGTGTTGTTAAGGAGTTGAGTTTTTAAAGGCTCAATTTGATTAATTTTGAGATTTAGTTTAATTTGGAGTTTCAAGTATCATAATAGAATTTATAAATTTTATTAGTTACAAAATGTAGAAATCGGTCTAGAAGATTTGCTGAAACTAGATTTGGAGTTGTGATGTGGATTTGAGGTCCAAAGTTGGATATTTAGTTGGAACTTAAGGGAAGTTTTAATTTGGTCAATATTTGAGTTTGGGTGCTTGAATTGGATTTCATATGATACCATTGCTTCCAGAATGTGATTTTATCTCTAGAATGAGTTTTGATATAATTGTTTGAGCAGTTCGCTAGCATTTTGGTATTTGTACTGTAAGATAAATAGAAAGGACTCTAAGAGTGCCAAAATACAGAAGTTCCTCCCTCTCAAATATCTGGAAGCTCGGTTTGTATAAAAGGAAGCTAACATAGGTAGAACTGGGCTCACAACTATCATGACCCAAAAATGGATGTGATGTCACTCATCTTATCCCACAAAGATAAGTCAGCCTAAAACCCAAATATAATAATAAAATATGGAAGAATAATACAAAGTGAAAATTTTAACTATGGATAATAAGTAAATTTACCCAAAATCCCCTAAAACTTGGTTGTCACGTGCATAATCCTCTAATGTGTTACAATAGATTTGAAAGAAAAATACAAGTCTTAGATGATGTTGTCTCTAAAGTAGAACAAGATCATAAATAGGAGGATGAGGCTTGCTGAGATGACAAATAGCAACCTCACTACTCTCTATAGAAAACCTTGGATAAAAAGAAAAAAGAGAGTATCACATAGATTAGAGTGTATAACCTACAAAAATGTAGAAGCAAGGGTGAGTACATATCTGTAACACCCCAGAAATTTTAAAAGTGAAATAGGTCCTCAAACCGGGTTCTACGAGAGGGTTTACAAGTCGCAGTCTGGAATATTGTTCATGGACCAGGTCAAGAAAGGTGTTCTAGAGTTAAAAAAAATTGGCTAAGTATGGAAAGGAGTCTATGAGATGGAATACGACCCGTAACATGTTCCACGAGTCCTCTGTCAAGTCATGGAACAAGATCCAGAAATCTATAATTTTGGTCCAGGTTCTACGAGAGGGAATATGACTCATAAAATGTTCCATAGATCATCTGATAGGTCATAAAATGAGATTCAAAAATTAAGAATTTTGATCTACTTTCCATGAGAAAGGACCACGGCACATAACCTTTTTCACGGGCTGTAAAAGGGGATTTTATGTTCCATCGAGGTAATTTTCCTTGAGGGGTAACTTTGTCTTTTCCCATCCTTTTTAATTAAAAGTCACCATGTTTTGTACTTGTTTCAGACTCCTTATCATTACACTAAGGTAATCACTCCTCAAAATCACTTAGAAACTTTAGAAAGCATTGAGGAAGGGGAGAAAGCTAGGGTTCCAAGCGTATGAGTAGAGATTCTCTAAGAGTTGATAATTCTTCAAATTTTCCATGTATGTAAGTCTTAATAAGGTGTGTAACTAAGTTCATTCACATGCCCTTTCACCTATTTAAGTCAAAAGTAAGAACAAAAGTTGCGTTTTGAAATCCCTATCATCCAATTATTGAGTTTCAGCATTTATTATGAGTTCGTATGATAATATATGAGAAAATTATCATGTTGCATGACTATAGATATGAGATTAACACAAATATTTTATACTTGGTATCATGAACCCTAAATTGAATGATCTTTATAGAACCTATGCATTTATTGAGTTGAGGTTTGAGTTTGGTTTTGATTGTATGAGTTAAGTAACTTGAGCATGGTCGAGCATGAGAAGCATGTTGCATTTAATTCTCTATATTTTTATGTATCTTTCTTGCATTATATTATGAGTCTAATTGAGTGAGTCTGAATGACCGTTTAAGTCTGAGTTGGGTCTGATTGTCTTTATTGATTGACTGAGCTGACGAGAAACTGAGATGAGTTGAGATGCGATAACCTAATGAGGTTGAGATTTGAGTTGATTGATTAATCATTTAGGATTGACTTTATTGATAAGTTGAGCATGTTTTAGTCTTTGGAGGAGTGTCGAGCATCTAGCTGGGAGTTAGCACATGTCTACTCTAACCCATAGAACTACATTGCCAGTGTAAGATAGTTATACAACATGTTCTGTTGACTCTTGTCCCTGATACTGGACATTTACTATGGATCATGAGATAGTTGATCATCTTTTATCGTGGCACATTTAGGATGAGCATGGCAATGATGTTGCTTTCATTGTGCATCACAAAACTAAAGGTGGTGAGATTGGATATCAGTTAAGAGAAACTCCTAAGCAAACATTGATTCAGCATGATATCTTAAATTGAGTTTATTTATACTAAGTCTATTTTAAAATCATGATTTACTATAAACTTGTATATATCGACTTGAGCATGAGTTGTTTGAGTTGAGGCGAGTGAGTTAAGCTTTACAATCTTGAGCCCTTTTACATATCAGGATATTCCATGTACTAACGTCCATTTGGACCTGCATCATTTCATGATGCAGATACAGGTGATAGAGACTTCATCCTGTGCATCATTGAGATCTAGATCAGTGCACTTCAGAGTTAGTGAGCCCTCCTTGCCTTCTAGAAGAGCCCTTTTATTTCCTATTTTGACTTAGTACTTTCTTTCTTTGATTTAAGGTATCTATGGCCTGTCATGGTACCATCTAGATTGTTGATTAGAGGCTTCATAGACATTGAGTAGAGAAATTGTTGAGTATTGATTGTTTCCAAACTTATTCATTGAAAATTATATTTTAGTAGAGTTATATTTGTTCACATGATGTCCTTTTATTTGAGTATTTTCTTTTGTTGTTGAGTTGATATGATGATGAGGCTAGGTGATTCTCTTTGGGAATCAGTAATGGTTTTTCAAGTGCCAACCACGCCAAGGGTACTATCTCGGGTCATGACAAACTTAGTATTAGAGCACAGAGTTCAAGTGTCCTAGGGAGTCTATGAAGCTGTGTCTAGTAGATTCATATTTATGGGTGTGTCGTGCACTACACATTATAAGAAGGAGGCTATAGGATATCAGGAAGGGTTACACTTCTTTCATATTTTAACTCATGATATAAAGTTAAAACTCTATAAAAGTTGTCTTCTGCATTACCTGTTTGCAGAATTGCTACCATGACTCCAAGAAGAGTTATTAGAGGATATGGACATCCATTTAGGTAGAATGTCAACTAACCTGAGAGCCAGAATCATGAAGAACATATAGGCCAAGTCATCCCTCAACAACCACCACAAGCTGACATCTCGAATATTGAGCTCTGTGAGGCCATCCAAACCTTGGCCCAAGCTGTGAAAACACCTGCTACTATATAAGGAGTTGATAGACATGATTCATAGGATACATCCATAGTTTGAGAGTTCTTGAGAATTAACCCACTCGAGTTCACGAGATCTACATGTGACCGAAGTTGATAGAATTGAGTTGGCTACCTAACAATTCAAAGGTGTTGTCATATTGTGGTATGACCATTAGAAGAAGAATCGAGGAGAGGGTGACCTAGTTCAGACTTGGGCAATGTTTAAGAAAGCTTTCTTAGGGCGCTTCTTTCCAAGAGAGTTGAGGGAGGACAAGGTAAAAGAGATCTTAAATTTGAAAAAGGACTCTATGATGGTGAAGGAATATGGTCTTAGGTTGATGTAGTTTCCTCGCCATGCTCCTGAGATAGTTGTAGACACAAGAAGCAAGTTCGGCTTATATGTTGGTGGATTCAACAAATGGACAAAGAATGATGGGAGAGGAGCTATTCTTGTGTATGACATGGACATAGGCAGATTAATGGTCTATATGCAGCAAGCTAATGCAAAAATAAGAAATAAAAAGACTAAAACCTCCATTCATGAGGTTGGGAAGATAGGAAATGGAATAGTAGGAAGTTTTTTTCCGGGCTACCACCTTTATCTGCCAGAGCACCAACCCCAAGCCACAAGTATGATCAAAAGTCCCAAGGTCAGCCAAACTTTAGAGAATAAGGTTCATAGTCTTAGGCAAGTGTGACTCTTGGCTTGAAAGGAAAGCCACTTTGTAGGAAATGTGGCAGGATGTATCTAAGAGATTGTAGAGATGGAGGGAACGCTTGCTAGTGTGTGGCCATCCAGGCCATTTTCAGAGGGAGTATCCAATATGGGCAATAAGGCCTAGTCCTCTACCATAGTAGCACTTGCAAGGGCTAATTAGAGAGATGTTACACCAACGATAGGCGGTGGGACAAACCATCTATATGTGATAGGGAATTGATAGGACCAAGAGGTTTCACTAGATGTTGTGGCTGGTATGCTTCGAGTCTTTACCTTTCATTTATATGCTTTACTTGATCCAGGTGCGACTTGTTTTTTCGTAACGTCATATGTGGTTGGTAGATTTGAGATCCTTCCTAGTTGCTTGCTTGAGCCATTTTCTATTACTTCTGTTAGTGTGTCCATTTAAGCTGAGAGAATCTAGAGATTGTGTGTCGTCCATCTATTATAAGGATACTCTTGCTAATTAATTGAGTTAGAGATGGTTGACTTCAATGTGATTCTTGTCATGGACTGATTTCATGCCTATTATACCTCTGTTGATTGTAGAAATTGATTTGTTAAATTTCAGTTTCTAAATAAGCCCATTATTGAGTGGAAGGGATATTCTGTTGCGCCGAAGGGTAAGTTTATTTCTTACCTGAAGGATAAAAGACTGATCTTTAAAGGATGTATCTATCACCTTGTGCGAGTTAAGTCTGATGATATTGAGCCTACTACTCTTGAGTTTGTCCCGATTGTAGGCGAGTTTCTTGATATATTTCCTAGGGATATGCCCGGGTCCCTCCTAATAGGGAGATTGACTTTAGAATTGATGTTCTTCCTGATACCCAACCTATATTTCGGTATATATAAAGGCCCCTACAGAGTTAAAAGAGTTAAAGGAGCAGTTGAGAGATTTAGTAGAGAAAAGATTCATAAGGCCGAGTGTCTCTTCTTATGGTGCTCTGATCTTGTTTGTGCATAAGAAGGATGGTTCCCTTTGAATGTGCATTGACTACCGCTAGTTGACAATATCATAGGCAATGACCACGACATCATAATATCACTAGCAAAGATCTTAGTATCATAATATCGCCAACAATGAACTTGGCATCACATCTCGGCTGGTAAAGATCTCGGCCACAATTTTCACTATCTCACTCATATCAATATCCAAAATCAATTCAAGTATGTGTGACATGGAATGAATGAACATGAGATGAAATTCACAAACAAATCAACCCATAATCACCAACCAAAATAATATATCTCAAAATAAAATTCTCAGCACTTACACTTTTTCAATTCAAGTGTACACCAAAACTCACATTTATATTTAATTACCCCATTTTTCATAATATTATAAATATTTCAAGCATCATGCATAGAAGAAAACAATTTTGAGAATTCTAAGACGATTACAAAGTTTTGAAAGTCCACTTCCCTCAATTAATCGAATAACACTCCAAATCTTGAGTCTTTTCTAATGCTTTAGGATGATCAAAATCTGTTCAAATACATAATCTACATAAGAATACTAATCCAGTGACACCCATATTGCTATATTTATTTTTTCTCAAAAATCGGTCAAAAAGTTATCTCGAGCCCTCAAATTCGAATCTGAAATTTTCTTCATATTATGTTTACCCATAATAAACTAAACTTATACATCAAATTCCAATTAAAATGAATCGTTATTCGACCCCTAAATCAAAATTTTATTCTAAGAACCCTAGGGCTACATTTTCTTAATTTAACATAAATTGTACACGTTTCTACTCTAAAAATCCAGTCATAAACTAATAAAAATCCAGGATAGTTACATTAAAATTTTGGGATGAAAATTACAAAATTTTCACACTCCGATGTGTACCCTAAGTGTAACTGGTACTCAGAGAATATTGCTAGCCTCAAGCGAACCACCTAGTCTCATCACACTCGTTTAATCAATTTATTTGCGGAAGATAATGCAGAATATTCTAACTATCAGTGGGCTATCAGACTTATCATCAACATCTATCATAAGAAACAAAATTAAGGAAACAAACTTAGTTTAAAAGTCAAACAAAAAGGGGGGAAAAGGAACCCCAACATCAAACGTCATCCGTCTACGTATATGAAGCCTCTATGACTACTATTTAAAAGGTACCATGATAGGCCATGACTATCAAAATCAAAGAGAAAAGATAACTCAATAAAACTGAAGAAATAACCATCCTCCGAATGCAGGGGAGAACTCACCACGATCTAGAAAGAATAAGCTACGAACCTCAATGATTAGCCTGCTGAAGTCCTCTGTCAACTAAATCTACATCATAAAATGATACATCACCAAAGGGACATTAGTACATAAAATGTACTATATGCAAAGTGGGCTAAAGTAAACAATATCAGCTAATTAATCACTCAGCCTCAACTCATAGTAAGGAATAGAACTCTATCATGTCGCCATCAATCAAGACTCATACTATCACATCAACATCAGAGTACTATTATCAGGGGATCTATTTTTGAGTTTCTTGGACCTACACCCATCACCTATGAGCTGGTGATGGTACAACGAAGCAATGTCATTATGGCATCCGCCCGGTACCTTTCCAGGGTGAGAGGATGTACATCTGGGGGTTTATAATAGCATTAAGTCCTCTTTTGGGACTAAGGAAACATCCGTTCTTATGCTCCAATCCTCTTCTATGCTGGCCGCATAATTAATGAGTGGGAGCGAGACTCACTCTTACTCACCAGCAATGACCACTAGTCTTCTGACCTATCAGTCATCTAGTCAACTCAATTCTAAACCAATCATTCAAAAGAGCTTAGACCAATCATTAAAAGGATTATTAACCAGACCAATCTTTAGAGTTCAATTATGTAGACTCTTAGGACTATCAAGTTCTATCAACCTATTATCATGATCACATCACAATCACAATCAACATCCTCAAGTCAAGGCTCTAGACTAAATCCCTAGGTTCATTCATGCATTCGTTTAAATTGAAACATATAGGGTTTATAAAATAACTTATGTAAAAGCTTTTATTCAGTAAATCAAGTTTATGATGATCATCAATATGTGAAAATATGTAGGATATGTATAATTTTCAAGAAAACATACATAAAAACTCAATGTGCTTGTCTATCAATCTCTCCCAGTCAATGGGCACATGGAAGAATAATTTTATATTTTAGTATAGTCGTACATACCTGGTATGGAGTTTAACAATCAACTTTGCTAGAATTCATCCTCAATTCCCTTGAACCTTTGCTCTTCCTCTCTTCTCCTTAGCCCTAGTCCTCGTTAGAACTTTAGAAAGGCTTAAGAATGAGTGATAATTATAAAATCCTTTTTATGCTTAAAATGATATATTTTGATTGTGTTTTAAGTTCAGGAGAAATTAGAAAAGTGTAGAATGCACCTCATAAAAAACTAAAAAATTTCATCTCGGCATACCAAGTTCACATCACGGACTTGGTAAGTTTTCAAGTTTTTTCGTTAAAAATTTTCCGATTGAGTTTCCTAGTCCTGTAGAAAATATTGGGATTACATCTAGTTGTCAGTCCATAATAAGTCCATGACAAGGACATGTCATACACTTTTCTAGAATTATATTTTTGCATTAAAAATTATTTTTTGATCCAGTTATTCTAAAAATCAACAAAGATCATTTTGCCATACAATTTTCCATGCATGTTGCATTTTCGGCCTCTAACTTGCTATCAGAATTTTGAAAGACACATTATGTGAGCATCTCTCATTTAGGGTTTTTTTTATAATTTTATCGAGTGTTACATTATCTCTCCCTTGAAATCATTCATCCTCGAGTGAAGAGTAAAGGTGGACATCAAAGCACAAATAACAATCGAGACTCCTCTCATCGATCAGTCAACCAATCAAACTATTGACCAATCAATAATCTAGTCAATCTTCCTTCAGACTCAAGAATAAACAAGTCAACTTAGGGATAGACAAATTAATTCAAATCAAAAGTAAGGAAATTACCGTCAACATTCTCATCATCAAGTATGAATAGATGCAGGTATTTAGCTTTCATATCTTCCTCAGCTTCCCACGTGGCTTCCTTAAAGAATTAATTTCTCCACAGTACTTTTACAAAGACTATCTCTTTGGTTCTCAATTTTTGAACCTGTTGATCTAGGATTTGGACTGGAACCTTTTCATAGGATAATCTATCCTTCATTCCAATACTTTCAATAGGGATTAAAAATGAAGGATATCTCAAATATTTCAACATTGAGATGTGAAAAACTGAACGAATCACGTGTAGCTCAGAGGGTAATACTAATTTATAAACAACTTTCCCAATCCTCTTCACAGTCTAATAGGGACTAATATAGAATGGACTTAGCTTTCCTTTTTTCTCAAATCTCATTACACCCTTCATAGGTGACACTTTCAGATATAAACAATCATTTACCATAATCTCTAAGTCTCTTCTCCTCATATTAATGTATGATTTCTATGGCTCTGTGCAGTTTTCAACCTTTCGCTAATAACCTTCACCTTCTCCATAGATTGATGGACATGATTGGGTCCAACTAACTCGGCTTCTCTAACCTCAAACCAACCAATTGGTGATCTTTATCTCCTCCCATGCAAAGCCTCAAAAGGAGACATCTGAATCTTTGCATGATAACTATTGTTATATGCAAATTTGATTATAGTTAAATGGTCATCCAATTTCCTTTAAAGACAAGGACACAAGCCCCAAACATATCCTCCAAGGTTTGAATGGTACGCTCTACCTGTCTATATATCTTATATGGAAGGCAGTGCTCATATTAACCATATTATTCAATCCTTTCTAAAAAGATCTCTAAAATTAGGATGTGAATTGAGCTCCTCTGTCCGATATGTTGGACAAGGGGACACCATGCTACCTCACAATCTTACAGGTGTACAACTTGGCATACTTTTCTATAGTGTCAATCATCTTGACCGCTAAGAAGTGAGATCATTTAGTTATCCTATCCACAGTAACTCATACCAAATCATATTGCCTTTGAGACCTTGATAGACTGGTCATAAAGTCCATATTGGTCATCTCTCACCTCCATTCGAGAATGTTAAAGTTTTGAGCCAATCTACATGGCCTTTGATGCTTAACTTTAACTTGTTGAGAATTTGAGCTCTTAGAAACAAACTAACAATATCCGTCTTTATAACACTATATCAAAACACTTCTCTCAAGTTGTGGTATATCTTGCTAGATTCAGAAGATTCTATCTTGAACATAGTCAACATTTGGTATGCATAATCTACTCTTGTATCTCAGCACACTATCTCCCCTTTTGGAGAAAATTATTACCTTCTTTTTATGGACAGCTTCTTTAAACTGAAGTAGAATAGGATCTTGGTCTCGCTTTTCTTTCACCTCTATTACTAAACATGATGCAGACCCATTCTTGAAATTGACTCCCCCTTCATCATTCTTCTCGAGTTGAACTCCTAATCAAGCTAATCTATGCACTTCCTTAGTCAACTCTTTCTTTCCTTCCTCAACATTGGTCATATTCCCTATTGACAACCTACTAAGAGTGTCAACAACAAAGTTAGATTTACCTGGGTGGTAGAGAATGCTCACGTCATAGTCTTTGAGAAACTCCAACCGTCTCCTCTGCCACAAGTGGAGCTCTTATGACTGAAGATATACTACAGGCTCTTGTGGTCAGTAAACACATCCACATGTACTCCATAAAAGTAATGGCACAAAATCATAAGTGCATATACCACTGTTGCCAACTCAAGATCGTGAATTGGATAGTTCCTCTATGAACCTTAAGCTATACAGAAGCATAGGCTATTACTTTTCTCGTCTACATCAATACATAACCTAATCAAAATATAGACGCGTCATTATATATCACAAAGTCTTTTGTCCCATCAAGCAAGGTTAAAACTGGCATCATAATGAATCTTGTTTTCAACTCTTCGAGGCTCTTCTCACATTCATTAGACCACTAAAAATTTATATACATTGAAAAATATCCCAAAAATGTCCATGTACTTCTTCTGTAAGGATTCATCAACATATACATTAAAAATTATATAATTTAAAAAGGTACCTACTATTTCTTCTCCTCTTTTCACCTTTTTATATGGGAATTCCATTCAACTTGTCTTTTTCTATTATCCATTGTACCAATTATGTTTCCACACTTAACTTATTAGATATTGGATATACTTTTCTCCATAAACTCTTACTGTTGGAACTTTATTTATTTATAACATTCATTAGTTTCTTATGAGTAGGTTTTATTAGTACTTCACAACTAATATTGTTACTTTCTGATTGCAAAATTGTTATTCAAATCTATCTTATTAATTTTGTTTAATTGATTGATACATGCTATTTTTCATATTGTACAATTTTTGAAAATCACTTTGTAATATCAAATATCCATTCCCTATTTTAACAATTATGAGCAAAGTTAATCTAACTTATTTGTTGTTACACCCAATAAAATTTTTAAAATACTCCAAGATGAGAGAACACTTTCATAACACATCTTTCCAAAATCCGATGGTAAAACCGAGGCAAGAATCACGATCAGCATAAAAAAAATTCGCAAAAATGGTCTTGGTTGAATTTTAGGCCAACCAGATGAAAAGATGATTTTGAGAACAAAATTGCAAAACTAAAAAGGTATATGGTAGGTTTGTGTCCCCCACAATAGTTCATTTTTGAGATTCTCTCATGAAACGCATTGAACAAGTGTGATTTATATAAAATACACATAAAATGCATTTGACAAATATGATTTATGTGTTATTTTATAGAAAAACACTTTCTAAATGTATTTTAAATTTTTCATCAAAAAAATAAACTGAAGCGCGACAAGTCCGTATTGTGTACTTTCCCTATCATGGTACTTGATGACCAGTTTTAAAACAAAGGGAATTTTAGTCCTTTTTATCTACCTTAGTAAAAAACTATGTCATGTTGAGGTTATTTTAAACTCTATATCAATTGTTAAGTGTGAATTTTCAATCATTTATGCTAATTCATCTTCAGAACTAGGGATAAGGAGAAAAGAGGAGGCTAGGGTTCAAAAGATTCAAAGCTGATCTTCATTATTTCCTCTTTCATTATTCATCTCAAATATTTAAGGCTAACACAATGTTGGATTGAGTTCGTCCATGCGCCTCTGTCATCTCTGTTGAATCGAATTGATTTAAGTTTGAGTTTCTTAAAATGAATTCCTGAGTTATTGGTTATCTTCTTGAGTTTCTTGTACGTAAAAACATATTGTTGATGTTCATGATTTGAGTATTTGATATGGATGAATATTCATGTATTTATTTACATGAACCATAGTTGATGATTATTTTAAATTTTTCAATGCATTTTTTGAATGAAGATTGATAGTTATTCTTGTATGTTGAGCAAAGATGAATCTAAACTTATTTGAACATATTTTACTGAGTCTACATAAATATGTGTTTTTGAGCATAAATAATGATTTGAGATAGAGTCTTGATGAAATGTGAATGATTTTTGAAGCATGTTTTAAAAGAAAGTACATGAGGTTTTGAGAAAGGATTTTGATGAGTTTTGAAAGAGTTAGAAAATATATTCTTTTATTTCAAAATAATGATTTGATGATTGAGAAAATCTGAAGAATGAGATAAGTTTGAATGAGTTTTAAAGAGACTATTTTGGGAGTACTTCTAAGTATAGAGTTGGGTAGAGTAAGAGGGACTCAAACTCCATAACTACATCACAAACATAGGATGGTTGTACAGTTAATTCTGGCAACTCCTGTCCCAAAAATATCAATAGGGATTATGGATCCAAGAGAGAGAATTGAGCATCCTTCTGTTGGCAAGTAATAGAGGGGCATGGCAACGATGTCGCCCTTATTGTACGTCATCAACTATGGTGGTGGAGAGTATTAGAGAAACTAACTAATTGGGCATAATTGATTTGACTGAGTTGCATGTTAGAGTTTCTTATAGGAGCATTATTTTACAATTTAAATTGGATGATTTGGTGTGAGTTAAATATTATTGAGTTTACTTCAAAGCATGACATTATCCTTAGACTTGCATTGTTTAGTGAGTTAAATTGAGTGGACTTTATAGTTGAGTTACTTGAGCTGAGTATTTTTTATTATGTCCATTTCTTTTCAGCCATTTTACACTAGTATATTCAATGTACTGATGTCCATTTGAAATTCATCATTTTATGATGCTGAAACAGGTATTAGAGATCATCAATAGGCACACCATTGAGGATATGTTACAATCAGCTCATTTGGTGAGTCTTCCCTTGTTTTTGGAGTATACACATTTATGCTTTTATTTACCTTCAGTTTAATGTTCATATTTGTTTCCTGTGATTTGCGTTAGTCATAAGCCTGTCATTGGCATCATTTAGATACTCAGAGATAAAGGCTTCATAGACATGATGGATTAGAATTGATATTTATTTTTAAAGACTTTTACTTTTCAAACTATTTTCAATATATTGAATTGATTAGGACTATTCATTTTTAAACCCTTATATTATTGAGTCATTGATTGAAGAGCCCACTAGAATGTCCATTGTACATAGACTGAGTCTTTTGTGGTTGATCATGGGTGGTTTAGCCAAGTGGTTCTCTTGAGTACTAGCAACAGTCTCTGAGTGCCAACCACACCAAGGGTACCTCCCGAGGTGTGACATTTATTTTTGTCACAGCCTAACCCCGGGGCCATGTCTCGTGCCGATTAGGCACTTAAACCAATATTAAATCGCAAAACCACAACTTAAA
>JAOTQJ010170090.1:0-25550 GCA_025642045.1 Solanum sejunctum | reverse complement strand
CTTGGTCTCTTCTTTACATATGATATCTTATATGAGCATGATTTACTTAAGCATGTTTTACTTATGCATTGATCATAACATGTCATATTGCTATATTATGCCTATGCCTATCTTTATACATTTTTGATTATGCTGCCTATCTATTGTTGCATTTCATCCCGCATACTTAGTACATTCAAACGTACTAATGCATACTCTTGCCTACATGATATCACCATGTAAGAATTGAAGATCCTATTGATTCTTTTTGTGGCTAGATGGATTGTTCAAGTTAGCCTTTGGTGAGTCCTCCAATTTGGGGACAAGGACTATTCTCTCACACTATGTATTACTATTCTCTTTACTTTATGATTTACTTATGAATATGAGGGTGAGCCCGGTTGTATGTCTTGGCCCCCGCCATTATCTATGTAGTAGAGGTACTGTTGGACAAAGCTATGTATTTATGCAATGAGTTGATTCTATTATCTCTTGACTCTATGTTATGACAAGTTCTCCCTTAGTCCCATTTTCTCTAATTTTCATTCTTCAAATGTCATTTAATTGTTCCACGAACAAAGATATGCAATGATATGCTATGAGGCTTATTTGAGGTTCCTTCTAGGCTTGGGCCATCACATGCACCATGTCTAAGAAGATGGACATCATGCACCTCCAAAATATTACTGGTGCATTACACAACCAAAATAATGTACTTTTAAATGCGAAGATTCCATAAGGGCATGTAAATGTAGTTTTCTCATAATCCTCTAGAGCGATGATGATTTGATTATATCCGAAATACCCATCAAGAAAATAGTACCATCCCTTTTCTACTAGTCTGTCAAGATTTGATCCATGAATGACATAGGAAAGTTATCCTTCTCTGTCGAGGTATTGAGCTTTCTATAATCCATGCACACCCTCCATCCTGTGACTGGCCTCACAAGGGTCAATTCATTGTTCATATTAGGTACCACTGTGATCGCCTTTTCTTTGGAACACACTATACTGGGCTCACCCATTTATTATTGGCGATTGGGTAGACTACTCTTGCATCCAACCATTTAATGATCTCTTTGCGAAAAACCTCTTACATAGGAGGATTTAGGTGCCTTTGATGCTCAATGATCGGCTTGTAGTCCTTGCCTAATTGGATTTTGTGTGTACATACCCTAGGAGGGATACCAATTCAGTAATGTTTATAATAGTCCACCCAATAGCCTTCTTAAATTGTTTGAGCATGGTTACAAGGGAATTTGCTTGCTTATTAGTCAAATCTGCAGCTATTATGACTAACAAAGTGTTGTTGACTCCAAAACATGCATATTTCAAATGTGCTTGAAGTGCTTTCAATTGTAACACTAATAGGTCTTCTATGGAGGGATTTTTGGGTGGTGGCTCCCGATTCTGCAAGTCTAGCTCTAGTTTAGTTTGATATCTAGGACCAAAAAAGACACCCCGAGATCATTTATTATTTCCTCAAAATCCGGGATACCATCACTATCGAAGTTTATCAATACTGCCTCCAATGTATCAACACCTAACCTTAGTTCAAGTGGTACCTTTGGCTTATCATTGTCAATAGTCTCAAAGATCGAAACCACTCTCATATACTTGTCCCTTCTTACTTGTTGACAAATATTAAACATGACCTCATCCTCCCCGAATTTGAACTTGAGTAGACCCTTCTCTATATCCACCACGATAGCTAAGAAAGGCCTTCCCAAAATAATAGGAACTACTAAATCAACCTCACAATCTAGAATCACAAAATCTATAGGAAATATAAATATTTCAACCTTTACCAATACATCATAAGTAGCTTATTACGTTTCTTTACCATTCTATCTACCATCAATAACCTCATGTTAGTTGGAGTAGGGGCACCCAAACCAAGCTTTTTTCATCCATCAATAACCTCATGATAGTTAGAGTAAAGGCACCCAATCCAAGCTTTTTAAAGACTACAAGAGGTATCAAATTGATAATAGCACCCAAATCATAATGTGCACTTGCGAACTCCACATCTCCTATAGTGCAAGGTATAGTGAAAGTACCTAGGTCTTCATGGTTTTAAGCCAATGACTTAGTAGTGATAGCACTACAATGTTTAAGCTCTTTAGAAAGGTCTTGACTCACAGTCTGCTTCTTAGTAACCAAGTCTTTTATATACTTTGAATAACCAGGCATTTTCTCCAAAGCTTCAATCAGAAGGATGTCGATGGATAGTTACTTAAGCATAGATAGAAAGTGTTTAAACTTGCCTTCTTTCTCCCTCCTTTTGAGTCTTTGAGGGAAATGAGGCCTTAGGATGGTCTTATACTTATGTGGCTATTTAGCTACCTTAGTCACCCTATGTTTGACACAATCATCTCCTTCAACCACATCCTTATCTGCAACTATCTTTTTATAAACATCGTCTACCTCAATTGGCATAGGAGGATCAATGGTACTCTTACCACCCTTAGTAGTAACCGCCATATATTTCCCTTCATTTGTTGAATTTTAAACTGTGTTGTTAGGCAATATACCTTTCTGATGCTGATTTAACTAAGTTGACACTTGACCAAATTGTTGCTCAAGCTGTTTAATAGCCATATAATGAGACTCTATCTTTTGATTAATGCTAGAAATATCAAATTTCATGCCCCTTAAAGTTTCATCTTGTGTCTCAGCCTTCTTTAATAAATAATCAAACATCTCTTTAATTCTCCAATTACTGTATCGACATCTCGATTATATGGTGGCACATATGAATCATTTCTGAAACAAGCTCTTCTGCCCGAATTTGCTTCAAAACCCCTATTCCTCTCATAATGACCACCTCGATTGTCATTATAATCTCCATCTCTAACATAGTACCAACCTTAATTTCTTTGATCTTAGCACCAATAGTCCTAACTAGACTCTTGAACATTGGTCCAGAAACCGCCGTTTGATCATTTACAAAACAAGCATCCTCCTCAAAATAAGAATCCTCATACATAAGTGCACATGGAGGTTGGTAAACTACCCATTTACTCTTCCTAGTTCTACTTGATCACCACATCCATGCTTGTGTGAAGTTGAGCAAGTTGCTGCATAATCTTCTCATTGATGTTGGCTTACTCTGAACCAACATTAATATCACATAAACTCCTCATAGAATCTCTATCCTACTGTCCTTATGCATGATTCATTTTGACCACTTGTTCTATTCATTCGGCAATCCTTGCAAAAGGTTAAACTAAAAATATGCCACCCATAATAGTGTCAGCAGAATCCTAGCTATTCTTATCAAGGACATGATAAAAGATCACCACCAAGGCATTATCAACGATCTTATAGTTTAGATAACTCCTCAAGCACTTAGTAAACTGCTTCTACATAGTGCTAATTAAATCATTAAAAAGTTGCTCAAAATTGTTGATCTGATCCTTTACCTTGAACTTCTTCGACCTAGGGAAGTACCTTTCAAAGGTCTTCTGCAACTATGCCCAACTAGTGATTGAACTTTATGGGAGCTCAGATAGCCATAACACATCATTGCCCATAAAAGATAATGGGAAAACATGAAGTCTTACAACATCCATACATAGATTTTATGTCCCATCACACTCTTACAAATAAATACCACATTCTGCAAATGGCTATGTGGATTCTCTGATGGTAAGCCCACAAATAATCTACAGTTTTGTAGCATTTGAAGTAACCCACTAGAAATAGTGAACTTTGTGTCAGTAAGTGGTGACAACATAATAGCCCCGGTCACATCCATAGCCATACGATTCAATCTATAATGACTCCACCAGTAAGTACTGTCATTGAAATTCTAGGCTATGAAATATTCTCCAAAGGAGGTGGGTTTTCATTTTGATCATCATCATTAACATTTCAATTCAAGGCTGCATTACCTACGATGTTAGTATTCTCTTAGGCTACACTTCTTGTAATTCGTTAGATCTTTGGACTAGGTGGAGTTAAGGGATTTCCTTAACTCCTGGTGTTGGGCATACACTACCTAGTATATGCTACAAAGAAACAAAATAAAACAAATGTAAAATACAAGGGAACTAAGGATTAACACTTGAATTACAATTATTAGTGAATTCAATCAAAGTCTAGCCGTATTCCTTTGCAACGATGCTATAATCTTTGATCACACCCAAGTTACACCTCTCTTTTGGAGGATAAAGCGGTCGTTATCAAATATAAAACCTATCCAAGGTTAGGTCCAAATCCAAGAGAATACAAAGAATTTCTAAATTGATGCACTAATAAATAATTCAAGTATTAAACAACTCAATTTCTTGGGGGGTGGGTGGCGAGGGGTGGGCTAGCATTGTTTAACAAGAAAATAAACAAAACTAACTAAAGCAAAAGACAATCAATAATGAATAGCAACTTGGGAATTGTGTTCCCTATGATTCAGCAACTCAATATTCCTAGACAACCCAATTCTCTACTAGGCTCTAGCATATAAAATGGTAATTTAAGTTCACCATGCCCTTTGGTCAAAGGTGAGTGGCAAATTTCTCTGTGTGACTTGGTTTATCTCTATAGTGTGCAATACTAATCATTACCAATAGTCCCAGCCAATCTTTCCTTGGTCTAGTTTGGTTGATTAGACGATAACACATCATAGAATCCTATTAATCAATCACTTTTCCTATTCATTATTACCTGGATTGGGAAGGTAATACTAGGAAAGTTCTAATTTTGGCCACTACTAGAAAATATGTAGCATGAAGAAATTGATTAATACATGTAAATTCCCATTCCAAGAATTGCAAATTATCTGGGTTTATTTGGTTAGATCTTTATGGTTCCCACAACCCCAAGTTGTGGATTTAGATACTCATGCTATGGGTAGATGAAGCAATTATGAATTGAGAATACATAATGTATCACCGACCCAATTGAATTGAAGAACAAGCAAATCCAAAATATATTAAGAACATACAAACATACGGAAACTATAAATGTCGCATTGAGAACACTCAAACTCCTAACTTTAAAGCATCAAATCTGTTGTATCTTGACAGTACATCAACAAGAAACACTCATACACCCCTAAGGTGACTTGCTAGGCCTAATAAAACCCATCTCTAGTAGGTTTTTCAATTTATCCTTCAAGTCCTTCAACTTTTCCAGGGCCATATCGTAAAAGGTATAGAAATAGGTTGGGTATCGGTAAGGAGCTCCGTACATAATTCTATTTCCCTTTCGGGAGGAAAACCAGGGAGTTCATCGGGAAAGACATCAAGAAACTCATTGACTAATGTAACCACAACAAACCTTACTCTTACAAGATGATAAATGTAATCCTTAGAAAATAATTTTTGAGCCTTAATATACGAGATAAACCTACCATTTACCATCGAGTCATGATCTTCCCACTCTAGGACGGGTTCATTGGAAAATTAGAACTTAACTTTGTGAGCCCTACAATCAATGGATGCATGATATGCATGTAACCGATCAATGCCAAGAATGATGTCAAAATATACCATGCCATGTTCTATAACATCACAAGGCAAGTCTTTATGCCATATGGAGATGGGGTAATCCCTAGACTCTTTTAGCAATGATATACTCGCCAATGGGGTAGACACGTCCAAAGGGTTTACATAACAATTCAGGGCACACATAAAGTCTATTAGTAACAAAAGGAGTTATGAAATAGAGAGTGGCACCCAGATCCAATAAAGCTTGAACATCAAAATTGTAGATCTTTAATACACTGTAATAATACGTGGTGCTTCATCTACCCCTTGCTTCCCTTGAAGAGAATAAAACTAGTTGTGATATGGAGTACCTCCTTATATCGACCTTGTGCCCTTTGATCACCATAAGCACCTGGTCCTTAGTTATGAGCATCTCTACCCTTGTTTGGAAAATTTGCAATCTTGTAGCCCATTTTGCCACACCCCAAACATGTACTTGCATCTTTGTTGCACCTACCACTATGATTTTTACCACACCTTTCCACACCTAAGAATAATTTAACCATCATTACTCCCTTGAGCTCTATTGTGTTTGGGTACCCTATCATTAGCAAACCTTTGCTCTTGCGCATTATAGGATCCTTGGACTTGGAATTTGTTGTTTTGTTGAAAATGACAACCTTTACTACCTCGAAATCACCATCATAATGAGCCCTCTTGGACTCCCCACTCCTCCTCTTTCTAAGCTTTCCCCCTTCAAGTTTCTTAACATAAGTCATAAACTGAGCCAAGTCCATATTTTCTATAAGCATGATGGTGCAACATTCTTCTTTAGTCAAGTTAAACACTCCCAACACAAACTTGGGCATTCTAGACCTAGGATCGATGACCAAGTGAGAAACATACTTTGAGAGGTTGTTGAATCTAAGTGAATACTTCCTAACACTCATAGAACCTTGATTGTGGTTTATAAAATCCATATTCCTTGCCTCCCTTATTAGAATGGGAAAGAAACGATTGAGGAAGGCTGCTTTGAATTCCTCCCAAGAGATAGGCTCTTCATTCCCTCTCTCTAGCTTCCATTGAGCAAACCAAATCTGGGTTATACGCTTGAGTTGATAGGGTGTAAGCTCCACTTTCTCCTCCAATCTTACCCCCATAATATCAAGAACTTTATACACCTCATCAATGAATTCTTGGGGTTCTTCTTCCAGCTTTTAGACATAAAACTCTGGAGGGTTCTTTCTTGTGAAATCCCTCACTCTAGAAGCAAGAGTAAGAGCATAAGGATCTTGAACACTTTGTTCTTCCATGATACTTGCCAATAAAGTTACCATATTCTGGTGTTTAGCATGAGTGATCCCTTTTTTTCCTTGGGGGACTTGTAGAGCCAGAGGGACCAAATTTGCCCTGGGGAGTAGGAGCTCTTTGTGCCACTCTTCTTTAAGACATGATCTAAAATAGCAAAACATCATCCATTAGGAAAAGGAAGTCTCAATTTTAATCTTAAAGAATGGCATACAATATGAAGAAATGTATCATTCCTAAAATGCCTCATAGGCTCTTATTCATAGTTGTGGCGCACTTCACAACCATGAACAAGATCAGCTTGACGTGGGGTGTTGGATTAATGAGGACCATTTCTGCAAACCTAGTGCTCTAATACAAAGCTTTTCATAACCCAAGCCTTGGGACTAGGCGTAACACAATGAATGGGGAATCTGAAGGGACCCCAAATAAGCCACTTAAGCATATATATGGCACATTCTTGGTTGCGGAAACAAAATTTAACAATAAACACATAATTCTAAGGGAAAAGTAGCTTTGGCCTCAAGCTATGGGGATGTTACAGGGGAGAGGATTAACATAGACATATAGCAAATAATGTCTAAGGGGAAGGTAAGTATGACTCCCGCTATGGGGAGAAATAGGGACTTAGGACATCTATCCCAAAAATACAACATGCATCAATACATAAAAGATAATAAGGGACTAAGGGAAGTCTTCAATAATAGATAGACATAACAGAAGTTGAGCTCATATCATACTAATCCTTATCCAACAACACTTCTAATACAAATGGAACAGAGGCAAAGACATCTCCTAATCTCACTCTCAAAAGATGAGTATTCATATATAGACAAGTCTTAACAAAGCATGAAAGTAGATGGATATTGTAACCGGAATAGAGGACTCACCAATAGTAATCTTTAACTAAACAATTTAGCCACGTGAAGGAGAAAGATGATAGGAGCTCGGTGAAACAACTCCAAAAAGTGCCCAAAAATGTGCCTTAGAATGCCCAAAATTTTAAATTCTATATATTTCAAAATCCATTGCTATTTGATAAATTCGACTTCATATTCTTGTTCAGGGGATCAAAAATTAGGGGAAAAAGGGTCTAATCTCAATTTAAGAGTGAAAGATTAGCAATTATAAGTTTTCAAGGTGCGAGTTACAGAGAGGAATCTGTGACCACCTCGTGATATGCCACAGTTCAATAATTGTCCTCATTTTTTTTTTCAACTCCATCCAAGACTTCTATGTCTTGGGCCTAAGTGTTTTCAAACATGTTTTAACCTATACTTAGCCAAATTTCACCATCATATTACCCAAAACATTTTCCAATACTCACTTAGACACTTATCCATATTTTCACTCCAAACTTCAAGTCCCAAACCCTCATCCCAAGCTAAGATTCTCCTTCAAGGATCTTCTTCAAGATTTAAGTCTCCATCTACAATCTTCACTATGTTCATCGCTAAGCTAAGGTATGTGGGTTTATTTTATGGGATCCTTTCACCCTTGATATCCAAGCCTCATTTTACTCAAATTGCATGGCTTAAAGTTAATTTACAAATGGATCTTGATTATTGTGAAATTCACTGCACACTATGTTAAAGCTATGATCAGTTGTGACTGTTTTGTTATGTTTTGAATTAAAAATCTTTAATCTATTGTAAGATTTGAGAAGGGATTTTGATATATATTGCTTGAGGGTGTTGCAAGGTGTGGATTAATGGTCTTACAATGAATTTTCTTGCATGATTTCATCTCTATATTTCATGATTTTATACTAGCACTACACACCCTTTAAGTTTTTGATAAAATATCCGGATGTAGTTTCTTGAGGAGTTGAAGGTCCAAAGCATTAGATAAGATATGATTGACTATATGATGATGAAATGAGCTTGTGTATATGATTGACTATGTGATGATTAAATGAGCTTATGTATATGATATATTCTATATAAAGTATTGCCTTATACTCTGTCCGATCCGGGTAACCTAGTTGAGGGGTTAATATCTCAACCACTAGGGTGATGGGTGTTATCATCACTAACCTTGATAAGGGGTTTGTACCTCACACACTAGGGTGATTGGTTCTATCATCACTAACCTTGATAAGGCATTTGCATCTCACATGTTAGGGTGATATATTCTATCATCACTAACCTAGATGAGGGGATTGTACCTCACACACTAGGGTGATAGGTGCTATCATCACTAACCTACCAAAGGGTTTGTACTTTGGAAATCTAGCTTGGTCTCTTCTACACATATGATATCCTATATGAGCATGAATGACTTAGGCTTGTTTTACTTATGTATTGATCATACATGTCATATTGTTATATTATGCCTATTGCCTTTTGTTATGTATTTGATTATGATGCCTAATTCTTGTTGCATTGCATCCTACATACTTAGTACATTCAAATGTACTAACATATACACTTTGCCTATATGATATCACTATGTAGGAACCGCTGCTCAAGTTGATCCTCCTCCTCCACATGGCTAGTTTGATACTACTTATGCTTATGGTGAGTCCTCTACTTTGGGGACCTTAGTCTATGTTTCTCTTATCATATATTGAGACACTCTTCTTTATTTTCTATTTTGACTATGAGGGTGAGCCCAGTAACTTTGTCTTGGCCCGCTCTTATCTATGTATTAGAGGTGTTTGTTAGACATGTCATGTATCTATGTTAAAAGCATTGACTCTATTGTTCTTAATGTGTATGATATGAGCTTGAGTCTTGTCTCCTGATTATGATGTTGTGAAAGCTTTTCACTTAGTCCCATTACCCCATATTCTTACTCTTTTATGTTGTTTCTATTGCTTCCATGACCAAGGATGTGTAATGATGTTCAAAGAGGCTTTCTTAGGATCTCATAGGTTCCCCTTGCGCTGTGTCACGTCAAGGCCCTAGGCTTGGGTTGTAACACTCGGTCTGACATGGTTGGATCATGTAGGAAAAAGTAATTTATACTTATATGCTATTAAAATAAAATATATTTGATGCCCCAAACAAGGTATTTTGTGAGTTCTTAATGCAAATTTTTATGGTATTTATGTGTTGATCTTGTAGAAAAGTTAGGTTGGTATGATTTTGAAAAAAAACAGCAGATTTAGCTGAATCATAGGACAAACGAGCTCACATATGAGTTGTAGCCCAAGTTACGAGTCATAGGGTTTGTCATAGCAAGAAACAAAGACCAAAAAACTCAGAAATCTAGTAAGTGGAGGTCAACCCTATGAGCCCATCCTACGAGTCATAAGTTCCACTAAAATTCGTATAGGTGGACTCATAGCAAGAACCAGAGATCCAAAATGTTGGTCTAATAATTGAAGGCCTAGACTACTAGAAAAGTATACGAATCGTAGCCCGAGCAACGACTCATGATAGTGGGTAGTAATAGTCAAGTAAAAAATGCCAAGTGTTGACTATGAGACTCTAATTATGACTCGTAGGTCACCATACGAGTCGTACATTGTCCAACTAACTTGCTATTAGCTGTGTTTTCTATGTAATTTTTTGATTAAATTTGTAAACGCTATATATACTTTATGTGAGAGTTTATTTTGAGAGAGACCTGACATTCACAGCTACTTGTAAATATTCTAGAAGCATTTTTAGGTTTAGAGTAGATTTTTATCTTTCAATTTGAAGACCTACTTTTTGGGAATTGAAAACCCGTATTGTACTTATTTGCCATCAATCCAAGATTGTGATTTTCAACTTGAAGGTGTTCTTGCTTTTCATTGCTTTGGGTAAATTCTCAACTATGTCATTTATTTGCATTATTGGTGATTTTGCCTTAGCCATGAGTAGCTAAGCACCCACAACTTGTTGTGGGAACCATGAGTAGTTGACTTGAAATAACCTAGAATTTGTGTATTTCTTTGATTAAGATTTTGCATGTATTGTTATTTCCCTTCATTTTGATTTTTATTTAGTGGTGGCCAACACCAAACCCTGCCTAATATCACGATCCCGACCAAGGTAGTGACAAATAGGAAAAGGGAAGTAAATAATAGGATTCGATTAATTTATTCTCATCTAATCAAATAAACTTTACCATGGAGAGGTTGGCTGGGACAATGTGCAATGGTTAGTTCACACACCATGATTGCCGACCACTCGCCATGCTGAAATTTGACCTTCACCTTCATAAGAGGGCTAGAAGAACCTATGTTAATGTCCTTCAAGTGAATTCCCAATTAAATTTTTGTTGTCTAGGGTAATTGAGTCAACGAATCATGGGGAACACAATCCTTAAGTTGTCCCTAAATTTGAGTGTCTTTCTACATAGTTTGTTTAGTTTTTATTTTTATTCTTGAATTACAAAGAAAACCCCCATTTAGAGATTTTAGTAATTGATACTTGAAATGATTGGTAGTGGATCTCTAAAGTCAAGACATGTATTCCTTGTGGATTAGACCTTAACCTTTGGTTATGTTAATTACTGATAGTGACCACTTTCTTATTGGAGCATGAACATCAGATCAAATTATGGCGTCGTTACTGGGGAATACAGCTAGGTTATTGACTTGATTTCACTATTAGTTAATTCAGGTATTAATTACTAGATTCTCTTGCATATTACTTTCATTTGTTTTGTTGTGTTTCATTCCAGGGCATATAAAAAAAAGAGATAAGATATGCGGAGTGTCCTTAAACATAACATTAGCCTCCATGTACGCTCATGTACAAGGAACTATATTATGAGTACACTTGGTATTTCGCTAATCAAATGTAAGTTTTTCTATCCAATGCTCAATGGTCCAATCAAGACCAGTGGCACTAAGGTCAGGGAAACCAAAATTGGACCTATGGAAGAGAATACACATATAGAGATAGCCAGGGTGATTATTGTGTGAAAAATAGGGGGCCAGATTTTGAGTGGAGTGGCAGAGATGGTTCCAGAAATATTCCTTATATGATGCCACACCATCACGATACAAGCACAAGCAACTCCAGAATTGAGGAGATGTTTGATAATCTATTGAAGAAGGATGACACGTGGGATGAGACTCCATGAAATGAGATAAGAAATTGCAAACATCAATGAAAAAATAAAGTTTCATTCTTTGGCTACTAAACAACTTCAACAACAATTTGGTCAAGTATCGACTCTACTTAAGCAGCATCAAAGTGGTACATTGCCTAGTGATACTGTGTAAAGTTTGGAGGATGAAGGGCAATGTACGGAGGTTACTAGTAGGTGTGGTATGAATACTATTGATCCTCTTGTACTGGTTATTGTAGAAGATATTCAGGAGGAAATAGTTGTAGATAAGGATATGGTTGAAGGAGTTGAGTGTGGCAAGTATGTGGTAAATGAATTAGTTGAAGAGACAAAATAGTACAAGCCCATCCCAAGGCCTCCTCCTACTTTCTCTCAAAGACTTAATAAGAGCGAGGATGAAAGCAAGGTCAAGGACTCTCTCTCCATGCTAAAATAACTATCCATCAACATTTTTCTCATCGAGTCAGTAGAAAAGATGCCACCATACCCTACAAAACTAAAGACATAGGGTTTGCAAAGGCACTATGTGATCTTGGTGCTAGCATAAATCTGAAACCCCTTAACGTCTATGAGAAGTTTATGTTGGGAGCCTCTTGTTACGACCTTAGAGACTCAAGCTAAGATGTCATACAACGCTAGTCGATTTGCCAAGAATCTCTTACAATTTGGCAAATGCTAGTAAACCATGTTGCCTAAGATCTTACTAAGGGAATGTTGGATTTGCAAACAAAGAAAGCTTTAATGAAAGATGGCTTTTTATTGCCTATGAGAAAGCTATACAATTGCTTGTGAATACAAGATTTCTGGATGTGTTAAGAATTGCTAATGGCTTGCCTATTTATACAAGTCCCTAAGGGCCTAAAAGTAAAAAGTAATTATAAGAGAGGGCACTATCTGTTGCTAGCCATTTTATGGCTGTTTCTTGCCATTGGGGCTGTTACTAGACATTTCTAACTGTTGGCTACAGTGCCCAACTGCTCTCTGGTCTATTCCTCAAGATTCTGCACAGTTCTGCTGCACTCTAAGCAGTGTTGGATGCATTTCTGCACATTTTTGGGGCAAAATATAGGTGGGACGTGTCATGCTCCCCTACTTGATAATGTAACAACCTTGGCGCATTGTTATTGTTGTATGAACTCACGTACCTCATCTCGATACTGTCATAGGTCTTCATACCTCTCCCATGTGGCCTCCTCTAGGGATTGACCCTTCCAATGGACAAGGAATATTGCCATTACCAGCTGTCCCCGCTTTTGCCTAGCTTGGTAGTCCATGATGGTTTCGATCTCTTTATCGTATGAGGAAATAATCGTAATTGGCGCACTATTTGACTATCCCCTACTCGGATCATCCTTGTCCTCATGATATGATTTGGGAACACTGGCATAGAAGGCAGGGTGAATCTTTAGTGCTTGTGGTAGCTCCAGTCAGTAAGATATCTTACCAACCTTGGCAAGAATCTGGAATGGCCCCGTATACTTGCGCACTAGGTTTGGGTTTATGCTCCTTAGCACTTTGAACTGAATTGGGTTAAATTTCACTAATTTTAAGTCCCTGACTTTGTAATTTTTGGTACATCACATCCGGTCAGCGAATTTCTTCATGTGCTTAACCGCCTTGGCTAGATGAGACTTAGTGGTGTCCATCTGTTCCTTGAACCCTTTGGCTAAGTGATAGGCACCCAAACTCCTCCCTTCAAATATTGCTAGTAGTGAGTGTGGAGTTTGTGGTTGCTATCTTGTGGCAAGCTCAGATGGTGTCCTTCCAGTGGCCTCGCTTCGCTGCAAGTTGTAGGAGAACTAAACTACATAAAGTAATTTAGCCTAGTCCCTCTAATGCGAACTAATGAAGTGCCTCAAGTAGCTCTCCAGTAGGTTGTTGATGTGCTCTATTTTTTCGTCGGTCTACGGGTGGAAACTAGTGGAGAATTGCAACTCAGAGCCTAGTAATTGGAATAGATTTCTCCAAAAGTGTCTGGTAAAGTGAGGGTCATGATCACTTATGATGGTTTTAGCAATCCTAATAATTTATAACGTTCTTAAGGATGAGCTATGCTACTTTCTTAGCGTTGCATATCGGTGTGCTAGGTATGAATGTGGCATATTTGGAGAAACTATCCACCACAACCATGATGGTACTAAAACCACCTGTCTTTGGTAAGCCAATGATGAAGTCCATGGTAATGCTTTCCCATGGACACCCTGCTATGTGGAGTGGCTTTAAGAGTCCTCTAGGATTGCGCTGTTCTACCTTGTCTTATTGGCAGACAATGCAGGTTCGTACATAGGCTTCAATGTCATCCCGTATCCTCGGCCAGAAATAAATTGCCTAGATAAGAGCCCTTATTCGATGTTGCCCTAGGTGCCCATCCTAGAGCGTGTCATGGCTGTCCTTCATAATTAGTACAAGAACGTTGTCATATTTTAGGATGTAGATCTGTCTCCCTATTATCAGTAAGAGTTCATCCTTAACCCAGAAGCTTCGAGTTTTACCCTCTGATTCCAGTTCTATTAGCCTCTGTACGTTGGGGTGCGTAATAAGCCTTTTTAGATAAACACACGTATGTCATAGCAGGTTGTTATTATGGCAGTAAATTTTGCCTTTCAACTTAAGGCATCAGCCACCACGTTTCCCTTGCCCGGCTTATGCATAAGCTTGTAGTCAAACTCGGCCAAAACGTCTTGCCATCGAGCTTGTTTAAGGGTGAGCTTGTTCTGCGATTGGAAGTAGCTGGTGGCAATATTGTCCATGTGGACTATAAATTTGGACCCTAGCAAGTAGTGCCTCTAGGTCCGGAGACAATGGACAATTACTGTCATTTCCTTTTCCTGAATGGTATACCGCCTCTCTATCTGGTTTATTTTTCAGCTTTCAAAGGTGATAGGGTGCTTTTCTTGCATTAGCACACCACCATTGGCAAAATATAAGGCATCTGTGTGTACCTCAAAGGTCTTTGGGAAATCCGGTAAGGCGAGAATTGACTCCTTTGACATGCCTATTTTGAGGCATTCAAAAGTGTCCTGGAATGCCTCACCCCAAACCCATGTCTTATTCTTCTTTTGAAACTCTATGAGTGGCGCGACAATCAAGGAGTTTCCATTGATGAATCTCCGATAGTAATTGGCAAGCCCCAGGAATGATCTCAATTTTGGCACTTTAGTGGGTGCCTCCCACTGTATAATGGCTTGCACTTTTGCTTCGTCCATGCGAAGCTGGCCCTGACTTATGACATGACCAAATAAGTGCACTTTGGGTTGGGCAAACTCGTACTTCTCCCTCTTGACAAATAGTTGGTTTTCTCGCAAGACCAGGAATAACTTGCGTAAATATTCCATGTGCTCTTCTAAGGTTTGGTTGTAGATGACTATGTCATCCGGATACACCATTATGAAATCGTCCAAGTAAGGATAGAAGATTTTGTTCATCAGCGTACAAAACATTGTGGGTGCGTTGGTTAGGCTGAAAGGCATACTCAAAAGATCCGTATCTGGTGATATTAGTTGTTTTTGGTTCATCCCCCTCAGCAATTCAAACCTGGTAGTATCCTTTTCTCAAGTCCATTTTGGAAAAGTATTTGGCTTGGCCCATCGTGTCGAACAAGTCTGCTATAAGTGGGATGAGGTATTTGTTCATCATGGTTACTTTGTTCAATGTCCAGTAGTCTATGCAAAGGCGTAATGACCCATCTTTCTTTTTCTGGAATAGCACTAGTGCTACAAATGGTGCTTTAGATGGTCAGACATGGCTGGTTTCAAGAAGCTCCTTTAGTTGCTTCTTAAGCTTTTTCAACTCTGGTTGAGCCACAAGGTAGGCTAGATAGGCCGGTGGTCTGGTACCTAGCTCTAACTCGATCCTGTGATCCACCTCTCTCATTGGTGGCAAGTGCCTTGGCAACTCTTCGGCATGACATCTTTATTCTCATCCAATACCCTTTCAATGCAAGGCAGTATGGATTCAGGGGCACCATCATTTTCAGTCAAACTTTCGATGGTGGCCAGATAGGTTGGTTCTCCCCTCTTAAGGCCTTTCTCAATCAGCATGGCTGAAAGATGGAAGAGTTGTGCTACTTTGGGCTTTTCCATCAATGCCACCATGCATGATCCTCCCTTTTCCAGTACAAACATCTTTTGGAAGTAGGGGGATTTCACGGAAGGGCATTGGTGGAAAAACTCCTATCCAAGCACAATCTCAAATATATCCAAGGTAGCTACGACAAAATTGGTCTTGCCTTGCTAGCTGCCCAAATTAACGTCTAAGCTGCTAGCAATTATGCATATCAATGTTGGTGAGGCATTGATTGTCTTAAGTTGTGTCTCACTTGGGCTATAACTTAGCCCCAATTTGGCTGCTGCTGACTGAGTCATGATGTTGTCTTCTGCTTTATTGTCTACCAGGGCATGCGCATTTTTCCCATTGAGGGTTAAGTACACGTACTATATGGAATGAGCATCCATCGGTCTAGCTCGTTAGGCAATAGCGGCATAAATACCAATCATGCCAACATTTGTGGTAACCCCCAAGCCCTGGCCTTAATCTTGGGTCTCCTTCTTCTGATGATCTTTGATAATGACTCCAAGGCTTTTCATTTGAGGGCATTTGACGTAATAATGTGATCCTCCACAATATGGCAAATGGTCTCCTTAGGCTACTATGGCTGGTTTGCCCTCTTGGCGAACTCCTATCGGAATGACTTCTTAGGAGGGCGGGTATCTCTTCTCCTTCCCCGTTCTCCACCACCTTTGGCATGGTTACTTTTTGTCTCCTTCGCCTTTCCTTGGTCTTGCTTGAAGGCAATAGGACTTTTAGCCTGTGCGATGGCTTCATTAAGGGTGGAAACCTGTCGGCATTCTAACTCCGTCTTGGCCCAGGCTTATAGTCCATCCATGAAGTAGAACAACTAGTCTCTTAATGTGAGGTCGGGAATCTGAAGCATAAGGGTAGTTAATTACTTTATGTAGGTCTTTACAGTACCCGTCTGCCTCAATTCTTGTAACTTCTTCATGGCTTTATTGAAGACATTATTGGGAAAGAACGTCTTCTTGAACTCTGCTTTGAATCGCTCCTATGTGCTGATCGTGCAAAATCTTTTGCTAATTTCAGCGTCCTTTCATCTCCACCACAACATTGCATTCTCAGTTAAGTAGATCACGACTGTTTGGATCTTCATCTCGTTGCTGCCTATCCTACTGCGCTTGAAGTAATTTTCTAAGTGCCACAAGAAATTTTCTACTTCTTGGGCAACACGGATGCCTTTGAAGATAGGCGTCTTGGTGGCATCGATCCTTACTTCCTGTTCTATGATCGGAGCAACATGTTTCTCTTATTGGCAGCTTCCTCGAGTTCCTACACCCTGGTGCTCAGGGCTTCTAACATGCCCATGAACTTCCCTTCTAAGGCCTCGATCTGGTTCTCTAAGGAAGTTTGAGCCTCTTTCTGTGCTTCCTGCTGCTCGTCGATGTCTTTGGGGATGTTCTTGTTCTCCTTGATGGAGTACATCTTGAAGGTTTTGAATTTGCCTTTGAACTTGTTAAAGTGATGGCCCAGCACTTCTATGATTCGGTGGGCAGCCTCAACCTTGGTAGCCAGTTCCAACCTTGGAGTGACATTTGTGGGTAGCTCTTCTTGCTCCTAGTTTCTCCCTCTGGCAGTTGAAAGGTTGGAAGCATCACTAGGGACAAGGTTTGCTGGCAATTTTCCTTCCTTCTTGGTGGTCTTCTTACTCTTGGATCTCGTGGTGATGTTCGTAAGGACTTCAGCGGTGCTAGATGCAAAAGCGTTTCAATCACTGGCCATTGTTTACCCTTAGAACCTACTCTAATAACACTTTGTTATGACCTTAGAGACTCAAGCAAAGATGTCATATGTCACTAGTCGATTTGCCAAGAATCTCTCACAATTTGGCAAACGCTAATAAGCCTTGTTGCCTAAGGTCTTACTAAGGGAACATTAGATTTGCAAAGAAAGCTAGCTTTAAGGAAAGATGGCTTTTATTGCCTATGAGAAAGCTATACAATTGCTTATGAATACAAGATTTTTGGATGTGTTAAGAATTGCTAATGGCTTGCCTATTTATACAAGTCCCTAAGGGACTAAAAGTAATAAATAATTACAAAAGAGAGGGCACTAGTCGTTGCTAGCCATTTTATGGTTGTTTTTGGCTGTTGGGTCTGTTACTATCCATTTCTGACTGTTGGCTATAGTTCCCAATGGCTCTGTAGTCCTTTCCTAAAGATTCTGCACAGTTCGGCTGTCCTCTGGGCAGTGCTGGACGCGTTCCTGTGCATTTTTGGGGCGAAATACAGGTGGGGTGTGTCACTCTACACCAAATAACGTGCAAAATCTATTACTTATTCCCCTCACTCTCATACAACCACAATTCGAGAATGACAGAAAGTTGGAAAAGAAATTAGTGGTCCAATTCATAAGTTTAAGGTGGAAGAAAAAGCAAACCTGTGGAGGAGCAAGGTTTGAAAAATTGGTGAAGTCTGAGTAACCAAGTGGACTAAGTTGAGCCACAGCAATAAATTAGGCGCTGCTTGGGAAGCAACACAAGGTATGTTTTATTTTACCCCTATATTCTCTATTATTTCTTGATTTGGTGCATTGCACAACTTTTTCGATGGGGTGTGGGTAGTTATGGATCTTGGTGAAGTCTAACTAGCTTAGGTTCCATAACTACCCCAAGTTTTGATCCCAAGGTTTTCTTGCCTGTGTTCTTTTTCCTCATGGATATTTAATTTTTGTTGAACCGACTTATTTAGGTAGTATAGATAATTTATAGATATACAGTAATCATTATCTTTTGGTATATATATATATATATATATTCTTTAAATGCTTTTTGTTTTGAAACTTCAGTACCCTCAAAATTTTTAAGATTGTTGGTTATTTTTGCAATAATGCATGTGATTATCTGGCAATGTTTGTTCTGATAAAGCGAAGGCAAGTTGATGCTTGAAGCATGACCTGTTACTCTATTTGATTATGTATACGATGCCATGAGAGTGTGAGCTTACTTTGTAGTATTCATACATTATGTATTGACTTAGAACTTGCCTTGTTACTCTTAAATTGGACTGGAGATGTGGTTGATTGGGAAAGGATCTTAGGACTTTGTTCTTTTAGTGAACTCACTGTTGCCTAAATGACCTACCAAATGTGATAGTAGATCCCTTGATCCAAATGTTTGAGCTTTTTGTGTACATGTTCTTTCTCGACACCTAGCTAGCTCAGCCTTGTTTTATGAAATACTTTGATATTGACCCTGGTCTATCCTTGAATATGTGAACCTTCATTGAGGCGAAAAGCCTAAGTTGAGGGTGGCTATAAATAGTGGCTCTGGTTTGGGGAATAGATATTATGTGCTTTACCTCTGGCTAAAAGCCTAAGTTGAGGGTGACCCTTATTGTGGTAAAAGTAATAAAAATGAGGTAGTTAGTTGGGAAAGAAAGAAAGAATGAAGAAATCATATGCCGGATGATTAAAAGAAAAGAAAAGTTGACTTAGATTGAAGAGAATAGCAAAAATGAGTTCAAAAAAGTAAGGCACAGCTAAAAAAGAGAAAGAAAGCACGCAGGAAAAGCTTGAAAAAGGAGAATAGGGGTGGATTTAGTGTAAATTGTTGAGTTATGAAGGTAAGAGTGTTGATAAACATGGTTTAAGGATTACTTTTAGTCTCGATTTGCGTAAAATGCCATACCAAAGCCCCATGAGCCTATGTTACAAGCTATTAAGTCCTAAAGTGATCCAAATCCACTTCGTCATCAATTTGAAAGTTGAGTATAGAGGCAAGCTTATGGTGTTAGTCATTTTGCAGGAATTTTATTTATGAGAGTGAGAATGCTTACACTGTCCCTGATTTTTAGTGCACTTTGAGTAAGAAAGAGGGACTTCTTTTCTGTGAGGGTATTTACACTGCATAGTTAGCATATGACTAACCCAGTGATTGTGGATGGTTGATATTCCTTTCGTTATCACAGTTGGATTGCCGGACACATTCTTTGTGTTTTGGTTTGCCGAGTAGTTTTGTAATCTGGTTTTAAAAATGAGAGTTGGATACTTGATTTAAAGTAAATGATGTATATGCCATTAGTGTAACTACTATGTGTCCTTCATTGTCTGCTTAGATTGAGTCGTCGCTTGAGGACAAACAATAATTCTAAGTCGAGGGTGTTGATGTGCTATCAAAATACAACACATTTTATGCCCCAAACAAGGAATTTTGTGAGTTATTAATGTGACTTTTTCTAGTTTTTATGTGTTTTTCTGTTGATTTTGCAGAAAAGTTAGGTTGACGTGATTTTGAAGAAATATTACAAATTTTGCTGAATCATATGACATATGAGCTCACATACGAGTCGTAGCCCAAGCTACGAGTCGTAAGGTATGTCGTAGCATGAAAGAAAGACCAAAAAACTTAGAAATCTGGTAAGTGGAGGTCATCCTACAAGCCCATCCTACGAGTTATAAGTTGCACTATGATTCATATAGGTAGACTCATAGCAAGAATCAGAGAGCAAAAATATTGGATGAAAAATTGAAGGCCTAGACTGTGATAGAAGTATACGAGTCATAGCCTGAGCAACGACTCATAATAGTGGGTCATAACAGTCAAATCCAAAATATCAAGTGCTGACTATGAGACCCGATTATGACTCATAGGTCACCCTCCGATGTACCTGTTGCCAACTATCTTTTCTGTGTATTTTTTAGGGTTAAATTTGTAAACACTATATATACTTTATGTGAGGGTTTATTTTGGGAGAGACCTGACATTCACAACTACTTGTAAATATTCTAGGAGTATTTTTAGGATTTAGAGTAGATTTTTATCTTTCAATTTGAAGACGCACTTTTGGGGAATTGAAAACCGCATTGTACTCATTTGCCATTAATCCAAGCTTGTGGTTTTCAACTTGAAGGTATTCTTGCTCTTCATTACTTTGGGTAAACCCTCAGCTATGTCATTTATTTACATTAGTGTTGATTTTGCCATTTTATCCAAACACGTAACTGCTTATTTTTAAAATAAGTTTAAGCACTTTAAAAAGTATTTTTGAAGAACTTTTTAAAAGCCTCTTAGATAATTAAAATTAATTAACATGTATTTTGGGCCTACGAGTTTCTTATTGGCCCAATTTCACTAAATTTGTGTCATCTTCTTTACTTGAATAATTTTCCCTCTCCACCGGCGTCACTTTCCTCCACCATACTAATTAAAAGTTGGGATTTTCATTCTAGTTTGAGGTCACTACAATTTTCCCCATCTTTGTTTGAATTATGACTTTGATTTCACTGAGGACATGACCGCAGATAGAAAAGAGTAGAGTCGTGAATTAGAGTAGTAAGCTAATTGGTTGGTAGGATTAGGTGAATGTATGGCTGTGGGGTATGGTAGGGTAGCAAGAGGACTCGTCTTTTTATCATGTGTTGTCATTATATGTCATATATGTGTTAGTTTTATTGTATTTGCATACTATTATATGCTTTTCATTATTAGTCACTCTTTATATTTTCTTTATTTTCCTTTTTGCCATATCTAGTTTATTCTGCTTATGAATTTTTGAGACGAGGGTTTCCAGGAAATAGTCTCTCTACTTCAATGAGGTAGTGGTAAGGTCTGTGTACATTCTAACCTCCCTAGACCCGACTTGTGGGATTCCACTGGGTATGTTATTGTTGTGTTGATTTTGCTATAGCCATGAGTAGCTAAGCACTTACAACTTGGGGTTGTGGGAACCATAAGTAGTTGACTTGAAATACCCTAGACTTTGTGCATTTCTTTGATTGGGGCTTTGTATGTATTGTTTATTTTCCTTCATTTTGGTTATTGTTTGGTGGTGGCCAACACCAAAACCCTCCTACTATCACGATCCTAGCCAATGTAATGACAAATAGGAAAAGGGAAGTAAATGACAAGATTCGATTGATATGTTCTTGTCTAATCAACCAGACCAGACCAAGGGGAGGTTGACTGGGATAATGGGTAACGATTAGTTGGCACACCATGGTTGCCGACCACAAACCATAGTGAAATTTGACCTTCACCTTCACAAGAGGGCTAGAAGAACCTAAGTTACCGTCCTGCATGTGAATTCTCAATTAAATTTATGTTGTCTAGGATAATTGAGTCAACAAATTATGGGGAGCAAAATCCCTATGTTGTCCCTAAATTTGAGTGTCTTTCTGCATAGTTAGTTTAGTTTTTATTTTTATTGTTGAATTACAAAGAAAATCCCCATTTAGAGATTTTAGTAATCGATGTTTAAAATGATTGGTAGTGGATTTCTATTGTCAAACCCTGTATTCACTGTGGATTCGACCCTAATCTTCGCTTAGGTTAATTACTACAATGACCGCTTTCTTATTGGAGCGTAAACATCAGATCAAGTACTCGGATGTATTAAGTATGCGGGGTACATCACAATAAGAAACATAAATCATAATTAAATAATATGCATAATCGTAATCAATGAATATAGGCTCAATATGAAATAAATGATCAATTCTTAGTCAAACATGCACGAAGAATCATCAAGTGAGATGACATAATATACATAGTGAAAAGGGTCTATAGCCGGCATGTATGAAACGCTCCAAATTATTCCTTATAAATGCCCATAATCATAATTTTCATGTATCTCAAAATCTATGCATGATATCTAAAATCCAACTTCACATTTTTGACTTTCATGTTGAGATTTTTAAAATGATGTTTAAATACATTTGTGGCATTCTTGTAGGGCTTAAATCTCCATGATTACTTCTCTTATGCACATTTTTTTTGACATTCGGAGATAAATGATCCCAAGGGGGAGATATTGAAACACCTTAAATTATGCCTCAAAAATGCCCATAATCATACTTTCAATATATTTTAAAATTCCTATGGGACATCGATAATCTGACTTCATATTCTTGATCAGGGGCCAAAATTGAGTGGGAAATTGGTATAACCCATTTTAGAATACCCTTGGTGAAAAATAATTTTTTATTAATTTTTCAAAAACTAGTAGTTGTACGCATTTCAATGTTGGTTTTTCCTTAATTTTTTGTTTCGGCCTACAAGCATTAGGGTCATGACCCCATGCCCATTTAAGGGTGAAATCTCCAATACATAGCAATTTTTCAACTCTATACATTTAAAAACTCTCTCTAAAACTTCTCCAACACTTTACCAAAATTCTCATCCAAATCAAAGGATTTCAAGCTCACATTGGATCTTAAGAACTATATCAAAGCTTCAAGGCTCCTTCCAAGTTTACATCAAGGTATCCCCAAATTTATGCATGTGAATTTCATCCATTGGGTCCTTTCATCTATGGAGCTTACTCTCCTTTTTATGAAAATTACATATTTTGAAGTTTTATCATCTATAGGTATCTCTTATTATAGATTATGACTATAAATTATGTTGGAGTTTCATGAAATGTTGATTGATTATGCATGCCTATCTATTTCAAGCTTATACTATGAGTTGATTTTGTCTATTAAGACTACGCATGTTTTAAGCTATGAAACTATGATCTATTATGGTATTTGATGATTGATTTCAAGATATCCTACATGAGGGTTTTACTATAGGTTGGTGTGTTAATTTATATTGAGTTTTCTCATATTAGTACACCCTGGAATTGCATGATTTTGAACAAGCATTATGCACCCACCAAGTGTTTGATAAAATGTCTTGACAAGGATTATCAAGTTATTTACATGATTAATAAAACAAGTGTCTTTATGATAATTAAGGGCTTGTATGTATGCATTGAATTCATAAAAGTATTTTTGATGTTCCAAGTAGACTACACCTTGTTAGGAGGGGGAGTGAGATACCCAATCACCTTATTGAGGAGGTGACATGCCTTAATCATCTTGTTAGGGGTGACATGCCCAATCACCATGTTGAGAGGTGACATACCTCAATAACCTTGTTGGGGGGTGACACACCCAATAACCTTGTTGAAGGGTAGAGTATCTCAATCACCTTGTTGAGGGGTGACATGCCCAATTATCTTGTTGAGGGGTAGGTACCTCAATCACCTTATTGGGGGGGTGGCATGCCCAATTACCTTATTGAGGGGTGAGTACCTCAATCACATTACAAGGGGGTGACATATCTTGGATTTCAAGTAGTAGTTCGCTTGGTCTATGTTGGTTATGGTCTCTTCCAACACATGTATATACTTTGTAAGTTATATGATTTACAAGTATGTTTTACTTCAAGTATTGATCATGCATGCCATATTGATATTTTACTTATCCATTGCTTTTGATTATGCATTTTTACTATATTGGCTTATGTCTTGGTGTATTGCATCCTACATACTTAGTACATTTAAATGTACTAACACATACTCCATGCCTACATGATATTACCATGTAGGGACTAGAGCACCTCTCGATCATCCTCCACGTGACTAGTTTTATAATTCAGAAGACAAGCTTTGGTGAGTCCTTAAGTCTGAGGGCACTATCTATGCTACTCTTTCTATTTGATGTTTTTTTATATTGAGTACTTATTACTATGAGGGTGAACCCAGAAAGTGTCTTGGCCCCCGCTTTATTCCATGTTAGAGGAGGTGTTGGATAATTGAAGTACTTATGCTATGATCTAGACTCTTCTATGCTTTTATAAATATCAAGACTTTCGTTTGTCCCATTTCTATTATTTATATCTCTTATGTTGTTTATTTTGCTTCTACGAGCAAGGGTGTATATATGATATGCTAAGAGGCTTATTTGGGTTTCCTTCTGGTTTTCTTTTGCTATGTCACATCTAGGCCCTAGGCTTGGGTCATGACAAACTTGGTATCATAGCACTAGGTTGTCAATGGTCCCCATAATCCAATACACCACATTGATTAGAGTCTTATTCATAGTTGTGAAAAGCGCCACAGCTAAGAATGGAAGGCTATATGGCATTCTTGGAAATGTTTCACTTTCTTCATGGACTATATCGTGCTTTAGATGTCATTGTAAGGTTTTTTCCTCCCTAAAGAATGCTCTTTGCTCTTCTAGATCATGCCGATTCCAAGAGGGAGGCTAAGGAGAGCCCATACACTCGAGAAGCAACCGGCCCCTCCCGCTCCTCAAGATCCTCAAGGTGGAGGGGTAGCCCAAGATGACTTTCAGGATGCTATTATAATGTTGGCTCGTTCTATGACCAACCAAATTCACCAAGGAGTCCAAGCTCCTCATGCTCCCATTCTGGCTTCTAGAGTGAGGGATTTCACTAGAATGAATGCACCAAAGTTCTATGGATCTAAGACGGATGAGGATTTCTAAGAGTTTATCGATGAGGTATACAAAGTGCTATCTATTATGTGGGTCAATTCGGAGGAAAAGGCGGAGTAATCAGCCTACTAACTCAAAGGTATGACCCAAATTTAGTTCACCCAATGGAAATTAGAGAGCAGAGATGATGATACTATTCCTTGGGAGGAGTTCAAAGTCGTATTCTTCAACTGATTCTTTCCTATCAAGATAAGGGAGGCTAAAATAATAGAGTTTATAAACCTTAAGCAAGGTTCCATGAGTGTGAGGGAGTATGCCTTCAAGTCCAACCAATTCTTCAAGTATGCCCCACAATTGGTTATCGAGCTAAGATAAAGGATGAATAAATTTATATCGGGAGAATCCGACTTGGTTGATGAGGAGTGTCATACCACAATGTTAGTGGGTGATATGGATTTGTCCCATCTCATGAAATACACCTAGCAACTAGAGGGAGAGAAGCTTAGAAAAAGATGAAGTGGTAAGTCCAAGAGGGCTTGTTTTGAAGGTGGATTCCAAAGTTCCAAGGGTGGCCATTTCCTCAAGGCAGAA
>JAOTQJ010170080.1:0-25551 GCA_025642045.1 Solanum sejunctum | reverse complement strand
CTGTACCACCCACGTGCATAACATCCAAGGTACGCTGAATCTGATCAATAAAGTCCTGGGGGTCTTCATTAGGATCTGTCCCAGTTAAGGTTGGAGGGTACAAATTAAGAAAATCACGTATCCTGGTACCAGCTGCCCTATTGTTTCCATCTGTACCCATAACTGGGCCTTCCTGCCTTTGACCTTGACTAGCAACTATACGAGTTAGTAGTTGAACTGCATTTTTTAAATCTTGCATAGTAGTATCAACACATGGCTCTGGGGGATTTTCACTACTCTCTAGTTAGTCAGGAACTAGAGGAGTTCGAGATGTTTGTGACAAAGACTCCTCTCGAATTTCATCTTGTTGTCTCCCCTGGCTGGGTACACCAACCCCCACTTCTTTTTCCTTCCCTTTACCTTTGTTCTTCCTTATCTCAGGCATACTTACTGTACAAAACAATTTAGAATTAGACATAAGGCACCTATTACAATTTACTTTATGGCACGATCTAACGAATGAAAAGAAAGTAACAACTCCTAAATGCCTCGTAGCCTCCTGCTTATAAATGTGGTGCACAAGACATCGATAAACAAGATTCTACATAGACATGGCTTTGTAGACTCCCTAGGACGACCCGCTCTGATACTACTTTCGTCATGCCCCAAAGTCCCATAAGGCGGACCGACACTCATTGCCGATAAGGCTCGGGAGAACCAACCTGTAACTAATGCATTCTGTACATATTATAAGGGGTTCCTAAGTTTGCCATGTCTTTAAACTGATATACAGTGATAACAAGCTAAAAGTAAATGCATATGACTAGGACATTGGGGCTACACTGTCTAAAGTGCGAGATATGACTTCACTGTGGTTTACAAAGTCTACAAAGCCTCTAAATAAAGAAAAACATCCAACAAGGGTCGGGACAGGCCCCACCTCAACAAACTGTGCAATAAAAACATGTTAGCCCTGGATATGTACAAAGCTCCGAAGCAACCTGGAGCTTGATGATAGCAGCTGAATATCCTTTACTCTTACTGGGGAGATCTACTAGCACCTGTACCTGCAGCATGAAATACAGCTCCCCCGTAAGGGACGTCAGTACAGGATAATGTACTGAGTATGTAAGGTAGGATATACTACATATATAAAGTAACAACTCAAATGAAACCATGCATTTGTGGAAGATCAGGGACCACCCTTAGTTATACTGTGGAATCATGTACTATACGTCCTTTATATCACTTTACCTTTACTGTAAAATCTGTGCACAGTTGTAATCATATAACCAACTGACCAGTGGTAACTATATCAGATCGTCCCTATGCTAGGTTCATAATTGAACCCCCTTGGGCTCCACCCATCAAACTGTATCGAGATCGTCCCTATGCTAGGTTCATAATTATACCCCCTCGGGCTCCACCCATCAAACTATATACTGTATCTTTCAAGTACCTTTGAGATGATTCTTTTGGTGGCCATGATATTAGAGTTGTAAGACTATATATATAACATATGACATGTGGATAATCACACAGGACAACTTGACAATGAAAAGAGTACGTTACGTAAATAATAAAATGCATATGAAATATAACACCTCGTGAACATTTTTTGGCAAAAAGGAATACATGTATCTTGGTATTCATGTATGTAACTAGATTTGAAAGTGACTATATGTGGAATCATATGAATATGACAAATAATGGAGACACAGTTAATAGATGTGTCGGAGTTGGTAAGTGACTTTATGTACCAAGGAAGTATTTATGTTTCATGCCAAACGATACGGAACCAAGTAACATTACATACCTCGTTGTATGACCTTGTTACTATGTCGAAATAACCTTCCCTTCCTCCAAATACTTATCTACAACATAGTAGAGGATAAAACTAGCTTTAGAAGCCAATGACTACATCTTGACATCTCAATCACATAAGAAAACAATATACAGGCAGCAAACGGGTTTTTATAAACCCAGGCGTATTGCTTTAACCTTTCCGCTCTTAATCATATTTTCTAAGACACATTAGTATGTACACATCATTTACAGACTATTTTAACTTCAGAACATCCTTACAACATCCCACAAAGCACAACACATCACAATTCCACACAATCTAAAAACGGACAGCATAATGTTACCTTCCTTCGCTACATTTCGACGTCGACCACTCCAAACCTATTCCAACTTTAACCAAACTTTTCCATAAATATTTATACATACAACAAGCTATGAACCAGTTTCATAACAGCAGCAAATTATTTATTAAAGAAGTGAAGTAACAACTTGATTTCCAACAGTCAACATGTTCATACGAAGCACATAATTGCGATATCATATAACGAGTCACTTTTGTGGACTGTAACAGTAGTTAATAAGCCTTTTTACACTTGTATAAAACCAACTTTTCCTTCACAATTAAGTGCTAATACATAATAAATCCAGCCAACAAAATAAAAACCACTTAATTAACAAGAAAAGTGCATAAGACTCCTTAGCACACAATCTATCCAGAAATTCCAGCACAGTCATACTAACATATACTTTTTATTTTTCATGGTAAAAAACCATACTAAAAACATATGTAAGCTTACTTACCACTAACCTAAAGGTATAGAGATTCTATAAGAACCCTAGAAGTTCTTTCTTTGCTACTTTGCAAGTTAGTACACTTTGAGAGAAAAGTTGGAGACAATGCTGATTTTTTTTGTGTTCAAGATAACAATGCCTTGTGGGAGCTGCTTTGACCCTCTTTTAAAATGCTTTTTTGGCCGAATTACTAAGGCTACGTAACATTTACATCACCAAGTAGGTTATGCAGCTCCTTGGTCATGTCACTTGGGCCTTTTGGAGCTCCAAATACATGGACTTGGGCTGCCCATTTTCGGATTTTGTTCTTCTTAGTTTGGGCCTAAAGTTTTCTAAGAATCTTCTGATATCTTTGGGCCTTTATTACTATAATACTTTGTCTGTAAATATAGTCCATATTTGATGTTAAATAATGGCCCAAAGTTACACCCTTAACACGGACTTTATTCATAATCGGACTTTGACACTTTCAACGTCGAACCTCGTCTTCTTTTGGTTCGCGATTTTAAGCTAAGCAAGTAACTGACTCACCTGTTAGCTTCTAAGTCCTACAAGCACCTCAATTCTCTCACTTCATTTTAATGCCATAATCTCCTCAATTCGACATAAAACATATATTTACTCAACCCTCTTAAGCGCTAGACGCATACATAGCCCATTAACGCGAGATTCGAGCACTTTTGAAAATTAGTGCTAGTTTGACCAAACCATGTCATGTTTTATTTGGCTTGTACTAGTAGTATAAGGTGTGGGGTGTTACATGTCATGCCTCGGTCACCTTATCAAGAAGGTAGCATACCTCGGTCATCTTGTCGAGAGGGGTCATGGCTCAGTCACCTTGTCAAGGGGGTGTCATGCCTCGATCACCTTGTCGAGGGGGTGCCATGCCTCGGTCACCTTGTTGAGGGGGTATCATATCTCGAATTCAAAGTTGTATCTCCCTCGGTCTATGTTGGTTAGAGACAGGTATTATGTACTGTAAATTGAATTTCTTACAAGCATGTTTTATTACAAGCATTGATCATGCATGCCAAGTTGAGATTATATAGGTACACTGCTTATGATTATGCATTTTGATTATATTGACTTATATCTATGTTGCATTGCATCTCTCATACTTAGTATATTCAAACATACTAATGCATACTCTATGCCTACATGATTTCACCATGTAGGAATTCGAGCTCCTTTTGATCCTCCTCCTCCACATAGCTAGTTTGCTTCTCCAAGAAAGTTTTGGTGAGTCCTCAAATCTGAGGACAATATCTACTTAATTGCATGCTATATTGAGACCTATTTCTTATGTTAGATTCTTCTTATTATGAGAGTGAGCCCGGAAAGTGTCTTAGCCCCCGCTCCATTCTAAAGTAGAGGTGTTGGTAGATACTAAGTTTGTATATGCTTTCAAGCTTTACTCTTTTATGATTTCTATGTTTATGAATAATATTCCCTTAGTCCCGCTCTAATTTTTACTTGACTCTTGTTATTTCTTATTTTGCTTCCGTAACCAAGGATGTGTGCATGTTACGAACAAGAGGCTTGTTTGGGTTGCCTTCGAACTTCTCAATTGTCATGCAACATAAAGGTGATCTTGTCAAAATCATGATCAAACAGAACCTATCACTTTGAGGATAAAGCAATCATTCTCAAATATAAAACCTAACCTAGGTTAGTGTGGAATCCCAAGGGAATATGGGATTTTGTCACATTAATTCACCAACAATCATTTCAAACATCAATTAACTCTATTCTCAATTAAAAGGTGGGGTTTCAAATGACTTAAAAGGAACAAAAACTATATTAACAAAGCGAAGAGACAATCAAATTGGAGAGTTACTTGTGAAATTATGTTCCCCATGATTCATCAACTTAAACACCCCGGATAACGCAACCTAAATTAGGACATTGCATGAAGGATGGTAATTTAGGTTCTTCTAACTCTCTTCTGAAGGCGAAGGTCAAATTTCACTATGGTGCTTGGCCGGCTACCATAGTGTGCCAAACTAACTGTTACTTATTGTCCTATTTAACTTCTCCTTGGTCGGGTTTGGTTGATTAGATGATAACACATTAATCGAATCCTGTCACCCATTTTCTGTCACTCCCCAAAGTCTCGATAGGGCGAAATGGCACCCGTTGTCGATAAGGTTTGAGAGAACCAACCTGTATCTATGCGCTTTCTATACAAATTATGAGGGATTTCTATGCTTGACCTGCCTTTAAGAAAATAAATAGTGATAACAAGCCAAAAGAAAACATATATCACTAGGCCATTAGGGCCACGATGTCTAAAGTACAAGACACGACCATACTTTAATTTACATAGTCTATAAAGCCTCTAGATAAGACAAAGTATCAAATAAGGGTTGAGACAGGCCCCGGCTCAACTAACAGTATAATATAAACATATAATCTCTAGGCACACACAAAGCCCCAAAGTAACTTAGAGCTTGGTATCAGCAGCTAGATATCTTGTACTCCTAGATCTACTAGCACCTATACCTGCAGCATAATATATAGGTCCCCTGTAAGAGATACTAGTACGAGATAATGTACTGAATATATAAGCAAGATATACTATATGTGAAGTAATAACTCAAATGAGACCATGGACTAAGGGCAAGATTAGAGACCACCTTTGGTTATACTGTGGAATCATATACTTTATATTCTTTATATTACTTTACCTTTACTGTATAATCTCTGCATAGCTGTAATACAAATGACTAACTAATCAGTGATAAAATTGTATGGGGATCGTCCCTGGCTAGGTTCTTCCTTAACCCCTTAGGCTACCACCCATGATAGGATCGTCCCTGGCCAGGTGATTCTTCCACCCACCGGGCTACTACCCATCAATAAATAATATACTTTACATTTCAATTACCTTTGAGATGATTCTTTTGGTGGTCACAATTTCAGAGCTGTAGGATTTTATATGTAGCATGTGACATGTAGATAATCATACGAGACAATATCACAATGAAAAATAGTACGTTATAGAAATAATGAAATGCATATGAGATGAGATAAGTCATGAACTTTATTTGGCAAAAGGAACCCACGTAACTTGGTATCCATGTATGTATGTAAATTTGAAGGTGACTATGTATAGGAGCATATGAACATGTGCAAGAGTGTAGACATAGTTAATAGTTGTGTTGGAGTTGGTAAGCGCCTTTATGTGCCAAGGAAGGATCTATGTTTCATGCCAAACAATACGAAATCAAGTAGCCTTATATACCTCATTGTATGACCTTATTACTACCTTGACATAACCTTACCTTCCTCCAAATATTTATCTACAACATAGTAGGTAATAAAAATAGCATTAGCAGCCAATAGATACATCTTGGCAGCCCAATCACATAAAAGACAACACACGGGCAACAAGCGGGAATTTATAACCCGAATGTATTCTTTCAACCTTTTCTCCACTAATCATATTTTCTAATACAAATTAGAATGTACACATCATGTCCAGCCTATTTTAGTTCCAAAATAGTCTTAAAACAGTCCACAAAGCACAACACATAACAATTCTACACAATCTACAAATGGACAGCATAACTTTACCTCCCTTCGCTACATTTCGACGTCGACAATTTCAAACCTATTTCAACTCTAGCCAAACTGTTCCAACAACATCTATACATTAAAACATCCTTTAACCAGTCTTAAAACATTCACAAATCAGTCATTAAGGATGTGAGGCAATAGCCTTCCATCCAACAGCCCACAAGTTCATACTAAGAACACAATTGCTATAAAGACTCACTTTGTGGACTGTAAAAGTGGTGAAGCAGCCTTGTTACATTACTATAAAACCAAACTTTGTTAAATACATAAGTATTACTTCATAATACAGATAACCAACAAGATAAAAACTTCTTAATTAACAAGAAAAGTGTACAAGAATCCTTGGGATACATGCTGTCCAAAATTTCCAGCATATGTATGATTAGCTTATTTCTTTTGTTTTCATAAACAAACCATACTAAGTAAATAATTATATTTACTTACCTTTAAACTCAATGGTTAGATCTTCTTTAAGGATCCTTCTAAGGTCGTGAAGCTTATCTTTCACCCATTTGAAAGAGAGCAAAGAATAACCTAGAAAGCAGATTTTTCTTGTCTAAGTTGAAATAAATTTAGTGTGTTGTTTTTATCCCTTATTAAAAGCATTATTGGCCAAAATTCTGTAGCACTTTTGATCATATATTAGAAAATATTAATAGGCTGGTGATGCAGAAGCTTGGCCCTCACAATTGGGCCTAATTGGGTTCCAAAGTTGATGGGTCTTTGCTGCCCATTTTCCAAGTTTCTCTTAGTTACTTTTGGGCCCAAATAGTCAATTGGGTTGTGATGTATTTGGGCCCTTTCTTTATTATTATTGAACTGAAAATATAGTTAATTTATGATGATATTACATGAGCTAAAGTTACACCCTTAACACAGACTTTATTCATAATTGGACTTGGACAAATTCGACGTTGAGCCTCATCTCCGTTTAGATAGCAAATTTAATCTAAGCAAGTAGGTGACTCACCTGCTAGCTTCTTAAGTCCTACAAGCACCTCAATTCTCTTACTTCATTTAAGGTCGTGATATCCTCAATTTGACACAAAACATATATACACTCGACCCTCTTAATTATTAAACACACATATCTCCCTATGACATGAGATTCGAGCACTTTTAAAAATGGCGCTAATTTGACCAAACTATATCATGTTTCATTTGCATTGTACTGGTATTGTAAGGTAAGGGATGTTACATTTTTTTGCTATTCATCACTACTTGGGTCGGGATCATGACACTAGGTGGGGTTTGATGTTGGCCACCATCAAACAACAAACAAAACGAAGGAAAATAGATAATACTTGCAAATACCCAACTCAAGAGGTGAAAATAATTTGGGTTATTTCAAGCTAGCTACTCATAGTTCCTGCAACACCCAAGTTGTAGGGGTTTAGCTACTCATAGCTTGGACAACAACATAAACAATGAATGAAATAAACATAATTGAGAAATTACCCAAGGAAAATAAAGAACAATAAACCACCTTGAGTTTGGATTCACAAGCTTGGAAGATGAAGTTGAATTACAAGTGATTCCAATCCCCAAATTGAGTCTTCAAGATAAAACTATAGTTTTCTACTCTAAAACCTAAAGATTCTCACTATAAAATATTCTATGTTGTGTAAAATTTGATTTTCCTTTAATAAAAGCCCTAACATATACTATTTTCAAATGGCCCTTAAAATAAGTTTGAAAATCTGGTCGGCAGCAGTTACACCTCGTAGGTACGACTCGTAGGGTGACGCACGAGTCGTAATTGGGTTTTCATGGTTAGCACTTGGCATTTTGGACTTTACTGTCATGATCCATATGATAAGTCATCTGGTTTATGACTCGTCGTACCTTCTTTTATTCCATGTTTGTAGTTCTTGGTCCAATTTTAATCAACATTGTTAATCTCTTCAAGGTCCTCTTCTACGAGTCGTAGTAAGGACTACGACCCGTACCCTGGGCTCATTTGGCTGAACTTAAATTTCTCAGATTTTGATTTTGGAAACTATTAATCGTACATTCCCTTAGGAACATAAATTTCTCAGATCCTCAAATTCAATAAAATCTGCTACTTTTTACCAAAATAAGGCCAACCTATATTTTCTACAAAAATAAAAATAAAACACATAAAAATCATAAAAAGTTGCATTGAGAAAACACAAAATACCTTGTTTTAGGAACCAAATATTCTATATTTTGATAGTATATCTGTCACGTCCAAAATTCTATTAAGGCGGACTAGCACCCGTTCAATAAGGCCCGGGAGAACCAATATGTATCTATGCGCTTCCTATACATATTATAAGGGATTCCTATGTCCAACATACCTTTAAGAAAGTAACCAGTGATAATAAGTCAAAAGAGATGCATATGGCTAGGCCGTTAGGGCCACGGTGTTTAAAGTACGAGATATGGCCAAACTTTAATTTACATAGTGTATCAAGCCTCTAGATAAAGAAAAGTATATGATAAGGGTCAGGATAGGCCCCGCCTCAACTAACTATATAATACAAAAATATAAGATCTAGATGCACAAAGCTCTGAAGCAACTTGGAGATTGGTAACAGCAGTTGGATATCCTATACTCCTACTAGGAGATCTACTAGCACCTGTACCTGCAGCATGAAATGCAGATCCCCTATAAGGGACGTTAGTACAAGATAATGTACTGAATATGCATGGCAGGAAATACTGTATATGAAGTGACAACTCAAATGGAACTATGCACTGGGGTAGGATAAGAGACCACCTTTAACTATACTGTGGGATCATGTACTTTATATTCTTTTACCTTTACAGTATAATCTGTACACAACATGTAATACAAATGACCAGCAGATCATTGGTAAATCTATATCACGATTGGCCTTGGCTAGGCTTTTCCTTTAACCCCTTGGGCTACCTCCCTTGATAGGATTGACCCTGGCTAGGTGATTTTTCCACCCCTTGGGTTATCACCTATCAATAAGCAATATACTTTACGTTATCTTTCAGTTATATTTGAGATGATTCTTTTGGTGGTCATAATATTGGAGTTGTAGGATTGCAGATTCAACATATTACATGTAAATAATCACAAAAGAGAACACCACAATGAAAGGAGTAAGTTACACAAATAATGAAATGCATAGGAGGTAGAACAACACATGAACTTTATTTAGTAGAACGAATTCGTGTATCTTGGTATCCGAGTATGTATGCAGATTTAAAGATGCCTATGTATGGGAGCATATGAACATGTTAAAGAGTTGATATACGGTTAATAGTTGTGTCGGAGTTGGTAAGTGCCTTTATATGCAAAAGAGGGATCCATGTTTCATGCCAAATAATATGAAATCAAGTAGCCTTACATACCTCACTGTACGAGCTCGCTATTACCTTGAGATAACCTTATCTTCCTCTAAATATTTATCTACCACATAGTTGATAATAAAACTTGCATCAGCATCCAATAGATACATCTTGGCAGCCCAATCTCATAAAAAAATACACACGGCCAGTAAGCGGATAATTATAAACCCGAGCGTATTCTTTTAGTCGTTCCGCCCCTAATCATATTTTCTAATGCACATTCTCATATACATATCATGTGAAGCCTATTTTAGTATCATAACAGTCTTATAGAAGCCCAAAAAGTACAATACACAACAATTCTATGCAACATACAAATAGGCGGCATAACGTTACACGCCTTCGCTACATTTTGACATCGACAATCCCGAACCTATTTCAACTTTATCCAAACTATCCTCAAAACATATATACATAAAAATAGAATTAAAATAGTCATACAATAGTACCAAAGTAGTCAGGAAGGACGTGAGGCAATAGCCTTCCATCCATCAGCCCACAAGTTCGTACTAAGACCACAATTGCAATATCCTATAAGAACTCACTTTCTGCGGACTATAAAAGTGGTGCAACAGCCTTTATACATCATTAAAGAACCAATACTCATTAATAAAAGTAGCCTCCCTTCATAATCAATTGAACCAAAAAGAGAAAATGTTCCAAATAAACAAGAAAAAATGTATAACAATCTTGGAACACATGCTGTCCAAAATTTTCAGCATATACCTAACCAACATAGTCTCTTGTTTTTCATGAAGAAACCTTACTAAACACACAAGTATAATCAATTACCTTTATATTCAAGGTGTAGGGATTCTCCAAGAACCCTAAAAGTCTCTTGTGGCTGCTAGTAAAGTCAAGAATGAGTTAAGAGAAAACTTAGAAGACAATCTGATCTTTTTTTGTTCAAGTTAGAATGGCTTATGGGAGCTGTTTTAAATCCTTTTTAAAGGGAGACTTTGGCTGACCTACTAAGGCATTTCTGGCCTTACTTTACTAAGTTGGTGATGTAGTTCCTTTCCCCTTTCACTTGATCCTTATTGGGTTCAAATTGGTTGGGCCTTGGCTGCCCATTTTTCCTTTTTCTCCTTAGTTTTAGGCCCAATTAGTCAAGTGTATTGTGATGTACTTATGCCCTTTTATTATTCATCTTGGGCTATAAGTATTATCCATTTACTATGGTAAAACATATACTAAAGGTGCACTCTTAACATGGACTTTATTCATAACCGGAATTGGACAAATTCGACGTTGGGCCTCGTCTCTGTTTAGCTAGCAAACTTAAGCTAAGCAAGTAGGTGACTCACCTGCTAGCTTACTAAGTCCTATAAGAACCTCAATTCTCTCACTTTATTTAAAGTCATAATCTCCTCAATTTGACTTAAAATGTATTTGCACTCAACCCTCTTCAGCTTTAGACATACATATCGCCCTCTAATTCGAGATTCAAGCACTTTTAAAAATTGGCGCTAATTTTAAAAGCCATATCATATTTTATTTGCATAGAACTAGTGTTGTAAGATGTGGGGTGTTACAACATCAACACCATCAACTTAGAATTTTTGCTTGTGTTCAAGCAACGACTCAATCTAGATAGATAACGATCAATATAAAGTAATCATCCTCCTGGCATATACTTCACTCAATTTCAACTCAGGTACCCATACTAGCACTTCCAAAACATGGTCATGTAGCTACTGAGCAAACCAAGGACGTTGATGCATTCGATAACCCAACTATGACATGTTAAGGAGTATCAATAATGCGCAATCACTGAACAACTCATATGCTAACCATGCAATGCAAATGCCCTCACAGAAAAGAAGTCCCCTTTTTCACTCAATAACCCTTTGAAGTAGATTAAGGGACTATGCAAACAGACTCACTCTCACAAATGAGATTCATGCATGATGACCAATAACATAAGCTTATCCATGCACTAACAACCCAAACTATTGACTAATTGGATTAGAATCACTTTAGGACTTCATAGGCTCGTAACGTAGGTTCATGGGGCTTTGGTGTGGCATTTTGCACAATTAGTGTCTAAAGGCCAACCTTGAACTATATTTTTCAACACTTTCACCATAACAACTCAACCATTCTTAAATAGTTCTCCCTTGCTCCTTATTTTCAAGTTTTCCAGGTATTTTCTCTTCATTTTTCAGCTTGTGCCTTATGTTCAAACTCAATTTTCTTTTTCAACTCACACTAAGGCATCTTTTTCTCTTTTTCTCTTACCTGGTACATGACTTTCAATTCTTTCTTCTATTCCCAACTAACCACCTCATTTTTGCTATTATACCATAATATAGGCCACCCTCAACTTAGGCTATTAGCCTGAGGTAAAGTAAACAATATTCAATTCCCAAACTAGGGCCACTTTTGGTAACCACCCTCAACTTAGATTTTTTGCCTTAATCAAGGTTCACAATGTTCAAGGATAGGCAAGGGCCAATATCAAGGTATTTCACTAAATAAGGATAGGATACCTAGGTATTAAGAAAGAAATGATTCATGTGAGTCTCAAATATTTGGAACAAGGGGTAAACTCTTTCATTTGGTGGGTCATTTGGTCAAAAGTGGACTTAATTTAAGAACAATGGCCTAACATCCCTTCCTAATCCACAAGTCTCCAGTCCAACTCAGAGTAACATGGCAAGTTCTGAATTAATAAACAATACGTGAACATAACAATATTTAGCTCACACACACATGGCATTGCATACATAGCAAACATAGATGCACAAATCATGCTTCAAATATTAACTTGCCTACTTAGTCAGAACAAACATTGCCAAACCTTTCACACATGCAAGATTGTAAAAATAACTACAAATCACAAAAAATTTGTGGGTGCCAATTTTCCAAAACATTTCATAAAACTATTCAAAATAGTATACATGCCAAAAGTAATCATCATATATCAACAAATTATCCAAAACACCTAAAACTTGCCAGTTCAACATAAAAATAAAAATCATCCACAAGGCAAAAGAAACATGATAAGAAAAGCTTGGGATATCAAAACTAGGATAGTTATGGACTAAAGGATACTTAGACATCACCCATAATCCATAACTACCCATACCCTACCAAAAAAAATAAACTTTATCCTCAAAGTATATAACAAAAACTAAATAAAAAAAGGAGTGAAAGTAGCAAACATCAAAAGATGCTCAAGCATCGGCATCTATATGGTCATGAGTGGCTCCCTCCTCCAGAATGGTTTGGGCTGCAGTTGTGCTAGATAAGGCAACTTTATGCAATCTCTCAAGCTCTAGAGCTCTCCTCTACTCCTTCTTCTCTCTTGATCTCTAGAGGACAAACTCCACGAGCTGCTCCTCTAGCTCCTCATTCTCCTCAGAGGTCCTCTACCGCTTATGTCCCTCCTATACATCGGTCACCTCTATCGGCCTCTTCTCGAGAGCACGCAGTGGATCATCATAAGTAAATATATCAATCAAGTCCTTGCCTGCAAGTGCTTGCTCCAGATCTGTGATCGGGGATGCTAGTAATGTAATCAATTTGGCCTTAAACTTAGCCAACTCCTATTGAAAGGTGGTCATATCGGAAGACTAGGTCCCATCAAGTCGCGTTTATACTCTGTCCTCAAAAGCATTGACCCAGGCATCACCATAGCAATCATCTGGTCTATAACTGAGAGGGTGAGGGCCTTGGATCTCTCCTCTGATACTGAATTGTCTGTCCAACCTAGAGCTTGATCTACTTCATCAACTAAGCTAGCTGGGCCTTTGTCCTAGATAACATACAAACAACAGCCTGAAAAGTAATAGTAGACATAATAGGGAAGTCTACAGAAGGAAACTAAGGTGTAGATAGCTCTGGTGTAGATGCAACTATAGAGGGACCCACCTCGATATCAGCTACTGCAAGCTGCTCTGGTATAGCTAGAGTAGTAGTAGTGGCAGTTGAAGTCGAACCATCTATAGATGGATCAAGAGGAAATGGATCAGGAATGGGAGGAGGTGCTACCTGCTAGAGAGCCACCAAATTCTTGTCATCCTTGATTAGGCTCGGATCCATGGTGTGAAGGGCCTCGATATGTGGATCAAGATGGAGAGAGATTCACACCCTAGCTTCCATGCATAACTTATGGATCAAGATCGGAAAGGATATACATGTGTTCCTCTAGAGTGCTGGCTTATGAATCTGCTCAGCCATCACACGGGCCCAATCAATATCATAACCAGCTAAGATACTGGCTAGCAGAACTGCTAGCTCCAACGTGATGACATTATCTGTGAAGGTGGGTTGGATGAAATCCCAGATGATAGCCCATAAAAATTTGGCGAGGAAGGAGCGAGATAACTTCATAATGGACTTTGTGTATGTAGTAACCCACGTAGACTCGAGGCCACTCTTTGCTATCTAGCTGGCCACCCATCTCAGAAGCTTGGTCCTTTGGTCCATATTCTTCTCGATAACAGCCTATCTCTTCTTGTCAATCCAATAGTTATACTCAACTGTGGACTCTAACGCTTTGTAAGTAGGCCCAAACTATACTCGGCAAATGGTTTCCTCTGAAATGTCCACCCGCTAGCCTCGAACTAGAACCTCTCTCAACCGATGCTACTCAAGGGCCTTCTACCTTTTGGAAGATCCTGTAGAATAGTGGCAATATAAGTAGTGTAGAACTCTCATACTATAAGCGGGGCATACTTGCACAGCTTTGTCGTCAGCCACCTGAGACCATGCCTGTCTATCTTAGCCTCCAATGCAGGGACATGATTCAAGCCAAAATCAACTAGTCAGGGCTCCTTGCAGAATATTAGCACGGGCTTCCCCTACCCTTTAGGCTCCAGACCTTACCTGTAGATACCATCCATGCCCATAATCCCCCATCAATGATACTGAGGGTCAACGATAGAAATGGATGGGTCAACCGAGCACTGGGCTGCTCCTCCACCCTGGGGCACGTCATCTAACTCAGACCAATCTATGCTTCCCTCCTCGTTAGACTAGAAGGTATTCTCAACTTCCATCAGAGTTTGTGCTGTCCGAGCTCTAGTTTGAGGCACCTAAGCCTCAGGGTCAATTCAGACATTTGGCTCTTCATTTGACCCCTCAGAGCATTTGTTATCTAAATCCTCATCTCTGAGCCTCCTATTGAAGGCCCGAATAGCCGCATTTCTATTCGTGCGAGCCATTGTACCTTACATTTTTATCATAAACCCACACTTAGCCCCAAATTATCTAAATAAACAACAAAAATAGATAAAAGAATAAAAATAAACAACAAAAGAAAAAGATTCAATAAAATCAACACTGCACCATTTGCAGGCTGTAGGCACAAGGCCTTAGTAAGACTCATAGTGGATACTATGAGTCATACTGTGGTTATATAGTCCACTTGTACCTAGCAAAATTTTATACTAAAATTACGTACGAGGCTCAGTTACTATTCATAGTCGTGACTATGGGTCGTAGACTAGGCTCGTACCAAATTTCAGTAACTAAAATTAATCACAAGGCAAGTTCACGAGACCTTACTACTGTTCATAGGGGACATAGGTCCTTCTCTGAGTTGTTGGAGGCCCTCACAATAGGGAACAACAAGTATCTAAAGTACCTACTACATCACTACACGAACCACAAAAACTCATCTAAGCAATAATTTAAATAGCATCGAAGCAATTTCGCATTCAACATAGTAAGCACATAACAATAAGACTCTAAACAAGATATTCAAATTAAAAGCCTAGCCCAAAATTACACTCAATAATACACAATCAACAAAATCAACCATCCAAAACATTCACAAACAACTTACATCATTATTCCCTAAACATACAACCAAATCATCCAAATGCATACTTGATTGGCCAAGGAATTAGGGTTACAAGCACATCAAGAACTCATTTAGCCCAATACTTTTGACAAGATCACAATACCCAAAACACAATTTCATGCCGCCATGATTCAGTCAATCAACTAACCATCCCAAACTCATTTCATACATTTAATAAACAAACATGGCAAAACATGATCATCGAAACCAAACAACAAGGGTAATTTTCATCCACTATGGTCAATTTCAAGGAATTCAAATTGACAAATACGGTAATTCTCTCTCAAAGGCACCAATTTCTCCTCATGAATACTCTCAGTAACAATTTCAATCACAAACTTATTCAAAAAGTTCAAAAGGCATTATATTTAATGTATGAAATTTAACCTAGAAACATATCTCAATAGAAAATGATGAATGATGAACAAAGTGAGAAAAAGGGAAGCAAAAACCCTAGATGCCAGAAAAGTCACTAGAAAATTGGTGGGTCTACAAGAAATAGTGCCAAAACATATTGGAATAGTTGGGGGGAGGTTTTGGGAACAAAATGGGAGTATTAGGTTTTAATTTTAGGGTCAAAATAAACTTTTGACCCCTTATATTCCTCTCGGGCCGACGTTTAAAAATGCCCAGTTCAGGTCTATGAAATCCCAACTATGAGTCGTAGTCCTAACTATGATTCAGAAGTCCAAATCTCGTAGACAACCTTAAACTTAGAAAGATTTTAGAAAAAAAGACTTGGGTACTACAAACCCTATTTATGACTCACAGATTGGACTACCAGTCACAAAGTTAGCTCGTAGTGGGAGTACTAACTTTAATCATCACTATTATCCTCTATGAGGCATGACTACGAGTCATAATAGACATTACGGCTCGTAGGCCTGGTCATAGAGGCTGCTTCCAATGCTGTTTTCTACAAACTTTCTTCACTTGTTCAATACCTGCAAACCTTGATCTCAAAATATACCATTATCCAAACATACAATTGATTCAATATCTTAAAAGAAAAATGAAACCACAATCGATCCACTAGCTATAAATTTACATAATGAAAATAAACTCAACATAGGCAAAAAATTGGTAAGTACTTGGGTGGCCTCCTAAGAAGCACCTTGTTTAACATCGTGGCACGACTTAGTCATCTTGAGTCATCAAAATTCCTCAAGCTGTGATGTCCCTACTTCACAAGGCTTTTTGTTTCTCAACACACTCCCCTAGATCTATTTAAATTATATAGAAATAAGTTCAAATTTGTTATTGAGCTGTTAAAGTTTCGACGAATGTTGGTCAACTTTGTAGTTTATTTTGATAACATTGAACTTTACTTCTCGCAAGATTTCCTCTTGTGCATCCATTCTCTCCACCATCTTAGCAAACATGTTCTTAACCTTAGAGGTTCCATCTCCAATGCATTGGTTATGAGGCAATCTGAATCACGTGTTTGCACCATTTTCTTCATCTTGGCTAGATTTTCCACCGGATGTACTCGTATGGGCGTCTTATTGCTTATGCGGAGGCTTGTATATTTGATGAATCACAGCCAATTTGTTCATCTGTTTGGCAACTTCTATAAATAGTTTCCTTAGGAAGACCATATATTTACCTCCTAGTAGAGCGTCGGCCTGACCCTGCTATTTTTAATTTAGAGCTCTATAAAAACTTACCACTAATAATTTATCCAAAATACCATAAGCCTGAGTTCTTCCCAAGCATTTCTTATATTGTTCCCATGTCATAATTATTGAATTACCTGGAATTCGTGGAAGTTGAGAATTTGGTCTTTAAGCTTAAACTTGTCGAGTCTAGCATAGAACCTTGCTAAGAAAGCTCTCTTCATCTCCACCTAGTTTGAGTACACATCTTGAGAGAGTTCAGACCACAAGATAGAAACATCACTTCTAAGGATCATTAGGAAGACTTGAAGTACCATGGCATCTATAGTTGGATGTTGTGTTCCCAAAATGTCCCTACATACTTGTGCAAATTTCTGCAGATGATCATATGGATCTTATTATGGATGACCATAGAATAGCACATGCCTTTGCAATGATTGGAGTAGGTCACTTGCGATAAGGAGCTTTCTTTGGCCATTTGCTTAACCATTTGTTTGATGCTTGTATTGGCTGAGGCAAAAAGGGTAACACCACAATGTACCTGTATAAAGAAAGACTAACAAAAACGAAAAAAGGTAAAATACAAGAGAATTAAGAAATCAACACTTGAATTAACTACTAGTAAAATCAATTCAAAACCTCATGTATTCCCCAGCAACGCCGTCATTAATTTTGATCATTCTCAAATAGTACCTCTCACTATAAGGATAAAGCGATCATTGTCAAATATCAAACCTAACCATCGATTAGGGCTGAATCCTAAGGTAATATGGGATTTTGCCATATTGATTCACCAATGATCATTTCAAACATCAATTAACTCTATATTCTCAATTAAAGGGGGTCTGAAATGACTTATAAGGAACTAAAATTATACTACCAAAATGAAGAGATAATCAAATTGGAGAGCAACTTGGGAAATTATTTTCCCCCTGATTCACTAACTCAAACACCCTCGGATAACACAATCTAAATTGGGACGTTGTATGTAGGATGGTAACTTAGGTTCTTCCAACCCTATTCTAAAGGCGAAGGTCAAGTTTCACTATGGCACTTGGTTGACTACCATATTGTGCCAAACTAACTATTACCTATTGTCTCAGTCAACCTCTCCTTGGTTAGGTTTAGTTGATTAGACAAGAACACATCAATCAAATTTTGACACCCATTTCCTTTTCCTATTCATCACTACCTGGGTCAAGATCATAACACTTGTTGGGGTTTGATGTTGGCCACCATCAAACAACAAGCAAAACAAAAGAATATGGATAATACATGCAAATACCCAACTCAAGAAGTGAAAATAATCTAGGTTATTTCAAGTTATCTATTTATGGTTCCCACAACACCCAAGTTGTGAGGGTTTAGCTCATAATAGCTTGGGCAACAAAATAAACAATGAATGAAATAAACATGGTTGAGAAATTACCAAGGAAATTAAAGACAATAAACCACCTTGAGTTTGGATTCACAAGCTTGGAAGATGAAGTTGAATTATAAGTGACTCCAATCCCCTAATTGAAGGAGGCACATCTTCCTATGCAAGACATGTGCACTGAGTCATCCCACAACTCTTGAAATTACTTTGTAGTCTGGCGATCACTACAGCTATTCAAAATAAGAGTTGGATCGGGCTCAAGAATTTATTTCCCTTTTTAATTCTAGGTTGATTCATTTGGCACCTGGTGATGTTATTGTTTCCAACCCTTCTAATCTACCTTGTATCCAATCTGTGGATGATTCTATCATGCCAAATGAAAAATCTGACCAAGCAACTTTATTGGGAGGGATCTCTGAATCATCAAAATTATGCCAAGCAATTCAAACCACTTCCAATGATTTTCTTGGTATAGAACCTACATATTTGGGCCCCCTTGTCGGAGCGCCACTATTGGAAGAATTTGTAACACCCCACACCTTACAATACTAGTACAATGCAAATGAAACATGAGATGGTTTGGTCAAATGAGCGCCACTTTTAAATATGCTTGAATCTCACGTTAATAGGCTATTTGCATGTCTAACACTGAAGAGGGTCGAGTGTAAATAAGTTCTAAGTCATGTTGAGGTGACTAAGACCTTAAAATAAAGTTGGAGAATTGAGGTGCTTGTAGGACTTATAAGCAAGTAGGAGAGTAACCTACTTGCTTAGCTTAAATTTGGTAGTTAAATGGAGACAAGGCTCGACATCGAATTTGTCCTAGTTCAGTTGTAAATAAAGTCCATGTTAAGGATGTAAATTTGGCCTATGTTTTAGTATCATAAATGATCTACATTTTCAGCGAGAGAAGTTTAGCAAAAAGGGCCCAAAAACATCACAACACACTTAACAAATTGGGACCAAAACTAAGTGAAGTGAAAGTTATAAAATGGGCAGCCCAAGCCCATCACCTTGGTGACCCATTTAGGCCCAAGTTCAAGGGCCAAGCTACTGCATAAGAAGCTTACTAATATGTGTCTTAAGATGGTCAAAATTCAAGAGTAATTCGGCCAAGCTAGGCCTTTAAAAAGGGATAAGAACAGCACAAAAATTCATTTCAACATAGACAAGAAAAATAATTTGCTTTCTTGGTGTTTGTTTGCTCTCATTTAAGAAGATGAAAGACAAGCTTTACAACCTCACAAGGGTCCCTAAAGAAGCTCTAAACCTTGACCTTGAAGGTAAGTAAATTTACTTATGCACCTAGTATGGATTGTTTATCAAAACCAAAGAAAAAATTTATCACGCATAAGTTGGAAATTTCGGACAATTTATATGCTAAAGATTCTTGTGCAATTTTCTTGTTAATTAAGAGGTTTTTCTCTTGTTGTATGGATTTATTATGAAGTAGTACTTCTATATTAAACAAAATTTTGTGTTTTATCAATGTAAAAAGGCTGATTAACAACTTTTACAGTCTATAATAGTGAATGAGTATATGATATTGCAATTGTGTGCTTAGAATGGACTTGTGGACTGTTGGATAGAATGCTATTGTCTCACTTCCTTAATGACTGATTTGTTACTGTGTTGAGACTGATTCAAGGCTATTTGTATGTGTAAATATTGTTGTAACAATGTGGTTAGAGTTGGAATAGGTTTTGAATTGTCAATGTCGAAATGTAGCGAGGGAAGGTAACATTATGTTGTCCATTTTTAGGCTGTGTAGAATTGCTATGTGTTGAACTTTATGGGCTGTTGTAAGACTATCAAGAGGCCTAAACAAGATGTATATGACATATATATGAGAATTGTTGTTTGAAAATAGGGTTATAAGTAAAAAGGTTGAACAAAACTCCTTGACGTCGCTAATTAAAAGCTTGTTGCCCGTGTGTTGTTTTGTTATGTGATTGGGCTGCCAAGATGTGTTTATTGGCTGCTAATGATAGTTTTATCACCTACTATGTTGTAGATAAATATTTGGAGGAAGGTAAGGTTATCTTGAGTTAGTAACGAGGTCATATAATGAGGTACGTAAGGCTATTTGATTTCGTATTGCTTGGCATGAAACATAGATCCTTCCTTGGCACATAAAGACACTTACCAACTCCAACAAAACTATTAACTATGTCGACACTCTTGTAAATGTTTATATGCTCCCATACATAGTCACCTTCATATCTCAATACATAAATGAATACCAAGATACATGGGTTCTTGTTGCCAAATAAAGTTCACGAGTTTTTCCATTTCATATGTATTTCATTGTTTATTCACTGTACTCTTTTATTTGTCATATTGCCTGGTATGATTATCTACATGTCACATGCTACATATACAGTCCTACAACTCCAATATTGTTACCACCAAAAGAACCATCTCAAAGGTAATTAAAAGATAAAGTATACAGTTTTGGTAGGTGGTAGCTCGAGGGGGTGGAAGTAACACCTAGCCAGGGACGATCCTATCACAGGTGGTAGCCCCAGGGAGTTAAGGAAGAACCTAGCAAAGGGACGATCTAGATATCCTGAGGGGTGGAAGAATCACCTAGCCAGGGAAACAACTTATTACGGGAGGTAGCCCAGGGGTTAAGGAAGAACCTAGTGAGGGACGAACCCGATACAGTTTCACCATTAATTAGTTGGTCATTTGTGTTACAGTTGTGCACAGATTTTACAATGCAGATTCTACAGTAAAGGTAAACCAATATAAAGAACATAAAGTACTTGATCCCATAGTATAACTAAAAGTGGTCTTTTATGCTACATAGTGTACAATTTCACTTAAGTTGTTATATCATATACAATATTTCCTGCCTTACATACTCAGTATATTATCCCGTATTAACGTTGCTTAAGGGGGACCTGTATTTCATGCTGTAGGTACAGGTGCTAGTAGATCTCCCCTGTAGGAGTGTTGTTACCAAGCTCCAGGTTGCTTCGGGGCTTTGTACATGTCTAGCGCTTACATGTTTTTATTACATAGGTTGTTGAGGTGGGGCCTATCCCGACCCTTATTAGATGTTATTCTTTATTTAGAGGCTTTGTAGACTATATGAAGTAAAGTTTGGTCAAGTCTCATATTTTAAATATTGTGGCCCCAACGGCCTAGTCATATGTATTTCCTTTTGGCTTGTTATCACTGTTTATCTTCTTAAAAGTATGTCAAACATAGACACCCCTTCTAATATGTATAGAAAGCATATAGTTACAGGTTGGTTCTCTCGAGCCTTATCGGCAACGGGTGCCAGTCCTCCTTACGGGACTTTGGAACATGACAGAAGTGGTATCAGAGTGGGTCATCCTAGGGAGTCTACAAAGCCGTGTCTATGTAGAATCTTGTTTATCGATGTGTTGTGCACCACATTTATAAGCAGGACGCTATGTGGCATTTAGGAGTTATTACTTCTTTTCATTATTTAGATCGTGCCATAAAGAGAAGTGTAATAGGTTGATTGTGTCTAACCGCTAAATTATTTTGTACAACAAGTATGCCTGAAATAAGGAAAAACAAAAGTAAAGGGAAGGCAGTAGAAGTGGTGGTTGGTATACTCAGCCAGGTGAGACAACAAGATGAAATTTGAAAGGAGTCTTTGTCACAGACATCGCCAACTCCTCCAGTTCCTAATGAACGAGAGAGCAGTAAAGTTCGCCCAGAGCCACCTATTTATGCTACCGTATAGGATTTGAGAAATGCAGTCCAACTATTGACCCGTATAATTACTAGTTAAGGTCAAAGGTAGGAAGGTCCAGTTTTAGGTACAGGTGGTACAAATAGGCAGCTAGTACCAGGATACATGATTTTCTTAATTTGGACCGTCCAACATTCGCTGGGTCAGAGCCTAATGAAGACCCCCAGACTTTATTGATCAGATACCGCATACCTTAGATGTTATGCACATGAGTGTTACAGAAGCTATCGAGTTAGCGACATATAGGCTAAAAGGTGTTACTATATTATGGTATAAAGCTAGGAAACAATCTAAGGTTATAGATGCACCTCCATCCACCTAAAAAAGAAGTCAAAGAGGCATTTCTTGACTATTATTTGCCATTAGAGATCCAAGAGGCCCATGCAGATCAATTCCTGAATCTATATTAAGGGAATATGAGTGTGATGGAGTATAGCCTCCAATTTAATTCCCTGGCAAGATATGCTCCTAATGTAGTTACTACAATGGCAGATAGAGTCCATCGATATGTAGATAGGTTGGATACATATCTAGTCAGACTGCACCATTGCTTCACTGAACAAAGATATGGACATAGCAAGAATGTAGGTTTTTGCACAGAAATTGGAGTACCAGAGGCAAAGGAGAAGGATACAAGAGTTGGAGAGGGGGAAGGCCAAAAGAGCCAGATCTACAAGGCAGTTTACACCACCCCAAAGTGATCTCAAGCCACAGTTTTCTAATAGACTGCCTAGGCCATCATCCTCCTACTCTATAGCCAGTGCTCCACCACAACTTCAAGGGTATAGAAGTAATCAGTCTGGTCAACGCGGTGAAGGACAAGGCTCCTAGATAGCGGGATATTTAGCAGTCCAAGAAATGACTCCTAGGAAGCCTTGTAGACAGTGCAAAAGAAATCATCTGGTATATGTCATATTGAGATATATGTTTGCTATTAGTGTGGTATGTTAGGGCATATAATGAGAGAGTGCCCAAGGAGACATATGGGTGGTATGGCATAATCTACTGGATTAGCTGTTGCATCATCATCATCAATTCCTCCAGAAAGTAGGGGTAAGCGCCTACGGGTCGTGGTAGAGGTGTTAGAGGGACAGCTAGTTCTAGCGGGGTCCAAAATCGCACTTATGCTCTAGGGAGTCGGCAAAATTTGGAGGCTTCACCTGATGTGGTCATAGGTACATTATCCATCTTTTCAAATAATGTATATGCATTAATTGACCCTGGTTTGACACTATCATATATCACTTCACTAGTTGCTGGAAAGCTCAAGAGGACACCTAAGCTATTAAGCAAACCATATGAAGTGTTTACACTAACCGGTGAGTTCATTATGGCTAGAGGAGTTTATTACAATTGTGTAGTAACAGTTTGTAACCGTGACATATTAGCTGACCTTATTGAGCTAGATATGGTGGAATTTGATATTATAATAGTTATGGATTGGTTAGCTTCTTGTTATGCCACTATGGCTTGCCGAACTAAGAGAGTGTACTTCCACTTTCCCAATAAGGTAGTTCTTGAGTGGGAAGGCAATATTGGGACACTGAAAGGGAAGCCTATCTCTTACTTTAAGGCCAAAAAAATGATATCTAAGGGTTATATATTCATTTAGTTAGAGTAAGGGATGTGGAGGCAGAATCGCCAATCTTTCAATCAGTTCTAATGGTGAATGAATTGGTAGATGTGTTCCCTGAAGAACTCCCAGGCTTACCTCCTGAACGAGAAATAAATTTTCGTATTGACTTACTCCTAGGCACTCAACCTATTTCTACTCTCCATATAGAATGGCTCCAGCAGAATTGCGAGAATTAAAAGAGTAGTTAAAAGACTTATTGGATAAGGTTTTCATAAGACCTAGTGTGTCCCCTTGGGGTGCACCAGTGTTATTTGCAGGCAAAAAGGATAGGACCTTGAGAATGTCTATCGACTATCGACAATTTAATAAGGTGACAATTAAGAATAAATATCCCCTTCCTAGGATTGATGACTTATTTGATCAGTTATAGGGTGCCAAATAATTTCCAAAAATTGATTTGAGATCAGGTTATCACCAAGTGAGGGTGAAGGAGCAAGATATACCCAAGACAGCTTTCAGAACACGCTATGGTCACTTTGAATTTTTTGTTATGTCATTTGGGCTAATGAATGCACCTGCAGTTTTTATGGATATGACAAATAGGGTATTCAAGTCATTCTTGGATATGTTTGTGATAGTATTTATAGATGACATTTTGGTATATTCAAGATCAAAAGAGGACCACATAGATCACTTGCGCCAGGTGTTACAGGTTCTTTGTGATCGATAGTTGTATGCCAAATTTTCTAAATGCGAATTTTGGCTAAAGTCAGTAGCATTCTTGCACCATATTGTGTTTGATGAGAGAATAAGGGTTGATTCAGAAAAGATAGAGGCTGTAAAAGATTGGCCAAGGCCAACGACACCCACAGAAGTTCGGAGCTTCTTAGGCTTGGCAGGTTATTACAGGAGGTTTGTTGAAGGTTTTTCTTCTATTTCTACACCTCAAACAAAGCTGAGACATAGGGCAACAAAGTGCCAATGGAATAATACATGTGAAAGAAGCTTCCAGCAGCTGAAAAATAAGCTAACTTCTGCACCTGTGCTAGTACTTCCAAAAGGTACTGAGGGGTATGCAATGTATTGTGATGCTTCAAGAGTTGGCATAGGATGTGTATTAACATAGCATAGTACAGTAATTGCTTGTAGATCCAGACAACTATGACCCTATGAGAAAAACTACCCAACTCACAATCTCGAGATAGCAACAGTTTTATTTGCTTTTAAAATATGGCGACACTATTTGTATGGGGTCTATGTTGACATATATATGATCATAAGAGCCTGCAGAACATCTTTAAGCAGAAAGATCTAAACTTGAGATAACGGAGATGGCTAGAGCTAATAAAGGATTACAACGTTGATATATTATACCATCTGGGAAAGGCAAATGTAGTAGCTGATGCTCTGAGTCGTAGGCAATCATGAACATTGATGATATGGCTATAATAATCCAGGGAATGGCTAAGGATCTATGTCAGCTAGCCAGTTTGGGAATTTGCCTTCTTGAAACTCCAAAGGAAGGGGTTATTGTGCATAATGCTGCGGAGTCTTCGTTGGTGATGGAGGTGAAAGAAAAATTATTCGAGGATCCTATTCTATGACATCTTAAGGAAAAGGTGAGTCAGGGTATGATAAAAGGCTTTAACCTTGCAAAAAATGGAGTACTTTATTGCCAAAATAGATTATGTGTGCCTGATATCAATAGCTTAAGAAGGAGAATAATGGAAGAAGCCTATCATTCCCAATATTCCATCCACCCAGGATCAACCAAGATGTACCATGACCTGAAGGGAATGTTTTAGTGGGGAGGCATGAACAAGGACCTTGCAGAATTTGTAGCTAAATGTCTGAATTTCCAACAAGTAAAAGTAGAACACCAAAAGCTAGGAGGTTACATGCAGTGTATAGAACTTCCAACATGGAAGTGGGATA
>JAOTQJ010170070.1:0-25559 GCA_025642045.1 Solanum sejunctum | reverse complement strand
CCAAGATACACAAATTCATTCTACTAAATAAAGTTCATGTGTTGTTCTACCTCCTATGCATTTCATTATTTGTGTAAATTACTCCTTTCATTATGGTGTTGTCTTTTGTGATTATTTACTTGTCATATGTTGTATCTACAGTCCTACATCTCCAACATTATGACCACCAAAAGAATCATCTCAAAGATAATTGAAAGATAATGTAAAGTATATTGTTTATTGATAGGTGGTAACCCGAGGGGTGGGAGAATCACCTAGCCAGAGTCAATCCTATAACGAGGGATAGCCCAAGGGGTTAAAGGAAATGCCTAGCCAGGGCCGATCTTGACATAGATTTACCACTGATCAGCTGGTCATTTATATTAAATGTTGTGCACAGATTATGCAGTAAAGGTAAAGTAATAAAAAGAACATAAAGTATATGTTCCCACAGTATATCTAAAGGTAGTCTCTTATCCTATACTAGTGCATAGTTTTATTTACATTGTTGCTTCATATACAATATTTTCTGCCTTACATATTCAGTACATTATCTCATACTAACGTCAGTTACAGGGGACCTGCATTTCATGCTATAGATACATGTGCTAGTAGATCTCCCCAATAGGAGTACAAGATATCCAGCTGCTATTACCCAGCTCCAGGTTGCTTCGAAGCTTTGTGTGTGTAGATCTTATATTTTTGTATTGTATAGTTAGTCAAGGCGAGGCCTGTCCCAACCCTTATGAAATACTTTTCCTTATCTAGAGACTTTGTAGACTAGGAAAATAAAAGTGTGGTCATGTCTCGTACTTTAAACAATGTGTCCCCAATAGCCTAGCAAAATGCATTTCCTTTTAGCTTGTTATCACTGTTTATTTTTTAAAGGCATGTCAAAGATAGAAATCCCTTATAATATATATAGAAAGCACATGGATACAGGTTGGTTCTCTGGAGCCTTATTTGCAACGGGTGTCAGTCCACCCTAACGGGACTTTGGGCATGACAGGTGTGACAACTATCAACCAACTGAGGGGTTGTTTCCTCAATTGCCTCTCCAAGGGGACGGTGGGCTTTGGATTCTGTAATGATGTTCTCTTAATACACATGTAATATGTTTTATATAAACATGTTTACTTCAAGAATCATTCATGCATGCCATATTGCAATATACTCATTTATTGCCTAATTATGCATTTTGATGGAGACGAAGATTGACTATTTTTTTGCTATGGAGTATGATGGAATAAAGCAAAATGGCTCTTTAAACTGTCTGCGCTTCTTTCATTTGTGAAGTATCAGTTAGTCAATGCAACTTTCGACCCTCCTCATGGATCATCTGGAAACAGTCATTTTATGTTTTTAAACATAGGGGTTAGGCTGCGTACATCTGACCCCCCCTCACCCCGCAATGAGTGGGAGTCTTTTGAGGCATTGAGGTATGTTGATGATATGCATTTCAATTATGTTGCCTATCTCTTGTTGTATTGCATCATATATACTTAGTATATTCAAATGTACACCTGTATACGCTATGCTTATATGATGTTACCATATAAGAATCAGAGCCTCACTTGATACTCCTCCTCCTCCTCATGGCTAGTACTATCTCTTAAAGCAAGCTTGGTGAGTGCTCAACTCTAAGGACAATAGCTAGTGATACTATGTTATGGAAAGACTCTTTTCATTGTCTATATGCTCATGAATATGAGGGTTAGCTCCGAAAGTTTTCTTGGCCCTCTCCTAATTTATGCTAGAGGTGTTGTTGGACAAGCTATGTTTTTATGCTTTAGCCTTTGACTCCTTTTGATGATTTATGCTATGAAAGATTTTCCTTAGCCCCATTATCTTTATTTTATTCTCTTGTTGTTATTTAATTGCTTTTACAACCAAGGATGTGTGAATGGTATGCTAAGAGGCTTATTTGGGGTCCCTTTGGGTCTTCATTTGCATTGTCACATCAACCCCTAGGATTGGGTCATGACAAACTTAATATAAGAGAACTAGGTAGTTAATTATCCTCGGCATCCAACACACTGTATCGATTAGAGTCTTATTCATGGTTGTGAAGTCCACCACAACTATAAGTAAGAGGTTATGAAGCATTTTAAGAAATATTTCCCTTCTTCTTGATCCATGTCGTGCAATAGAAGTTTGGGTAACGCTTTCCCCTAACAAATATTCTTTGCTATTCTAGATCATTCCTATCCCAAGAGGAAGAAGAGCCCGTACAGGCGAAGAACAACTGGCTCATAAAGAGTTCCAGGATGCTATTGCCATGCTATCTTAAGCTATGTCTAATCAAATAAACCAAGGATCCCATGCCCCTTATGCTCCTACTCCGGCATCTTAGGTAAGGGACTTTATAAGGATGAACCCACCAAAGTTTTATGGGTCTAAAGTGGATGAGAACCCTCAAGAATTCATTGATGAGATGTACAAAGTGTCATCTATCGTAGGTGCTAGATTGTAGGAGAAAGCAAAGTTGGCGGCCTACCAACTCAAAGGTGTGGCCCAAATATGGTTTTATCAATGGAAGGAAGAGAAGGGAAACCACAATGAAATACTTTAGGAGAAGTTTAAGGCAGTATTTCTCAACTGGTTCTTCCCTCTTTAGCTAAGGGAGGCCAAAACGATGGAGTTCATGAATTTGAAGCAACGGTCTATGAGTGTGAGGGAGTATGCCCTTAATTTCAACCAACTATCTAAATATGCTCCATAAATGATGGCCAAACCAAGGTCTAAGATGAACAAGATTGTGATGGTTATGTTTGACATGGTAAATGAAGAATGTCGTACCACCATGTTGATTATTGATATGGACTTATCCCACCTCATGACTTATGCCAAACAATTAGAAGGGGAAAAATTTAGAAAAAGAAGGGGTAAGGAGGCCAAGAGGGCAAGTTTTGAAGGAAGGTGCTAAGGTCCCAAGGGTGGCAGGTTTCATCAAGGCCAAGGTTCTTTAAATGCTCCTAATAGAAGGTTTGCTAATGACAACCCAAGAGTTTAAGATGGTGTTGGTGTGGTACCAAATCCTATGTGCCTAAGGTGTGGTAGAGGCTATAATGGCCCATGGTTGAGAGACAATAATGCATGTTATAGTTGTGGAGAAGTGAGTCACAAGAAGATTGATTGTCCTCATAATCAAAACAAGGGTAGAGATGGTCATCCACAAGCCCGGGGTGTAAGTGTGGTTCCCTTGGAAAGGGGAGGTCAACAAGGTGGTGCCCTATGGCACAATCAGCTCTATGATCTTCAAGGGAGTCAAAGGGTAGATGAGGTGCTGATATCATCACTGACATGTTAAAAGTATTTAATTTTGACGTGTGTATACTTGTAGGCCATGTGCCACTTTTTCTTTGTTACTCCTTTTGTTGCCAAAAAGTTTCATATTGAACCTGAATTGTTGTGTGAGCCATATGAAGTATCTACTCTCGTTGGTGCATCTATTGTTGCTAAAAGGGCTATAGGAATTATCCTGTTTTCATTTTGCATAAGATATTTCCTTGTGATTTGTTGAGTTGGATATGGTGGATTTTGATGTCATTCTTGGGATGGATTAGTTACATACATATTATGTTTCTATTGATTCTAGAACCCGTAGGGTCAAATTTCAATTCCCAAATGAACCCATTCTTGAGTGGGAAAGTCATGATGTGGTAGTCAAGGGTAGATTCATTTCTTGCATTAAAGAACATAAGTTGATTTCTAATAGTGTGTCTATCATCTTGTGAGGGTTAAGGATGTTGAGTCCAAGGTCCTTCCTATAGGGTTGGTCACAGTGGTTAATGAGTTCCTAGATATCTTACCTAGTAAGCTTCTTGGTGTTTCTCCCGAAAGGGAAAAAGATTTTGGCATAGACCTCCTTCCCGATACTCAAGCCATTTCTATTCCCCCTTACTGTATATCCCCAATGGAGTTACAGGAGTTGAAAGATCAATTAAGGGATTTTTTGGAGAAGGATTTTATTAGGCCTAGACAATCACCTTGGGTTGCACCAGTGTTGTTTATGAAGAAGAAGGATGGTTCTCTTAGAATGTGCATTGATTACTAGCAACTTAATAGAGTCACCATCAAGAATAAGTATCTTATACCAAGGATTGATGACCTTTTTGACCAACTTCAATGTGCTAGTCGCTTCTTTAAGATTGATCTTCGGTCCAAGTATCACCAAGAGAAGGTGAAAAAGTGTGAAATTCCCAAGTCGACCTTCCAAACTAGGTATGAGCGTTATGAATTTGTGGTTATGTCTTTTGGGTTGACCAATCCACCGACTATATTCATTGATCTTATGAATAGGGTCTTCAAACCCTACCTTCATTTGTTTGTGGTGGTATTTATTGAAGATATCTTAATTTATTCCCATAGTGAGGAGAAGTATGTGGATTACTTGAAGGTGGAGTTATAAATCTTGAGGGAGGAGAATTTGTAAGTGAAGTATGAGAAATATGAGTTTTGGTTGAACGAGGTTACCTTTCTAGGTCATGTAGTATTGAGGGATGGTATTAAGGTATATCCTAAAAATATTAAAGTGATTAGAAATTAGCCTATACCTTTATTCCATCGGATATTAGAAGTTTCCTGGGCTTAGAAGGTGATTACCGAATGTTTGATAATGGGTTCTCCTCAATTACTTCTCCTATAACTAAGTTGACTCAAAAAAGGCTAAATTTTTATAGACCGTTAAGTGTGAAATGAGTTTTCAAACTTTGAAAGATAATCTTGTCATGGATCCTATCTTGTCTCTACCGGAAGGGTTAGAAGGGTTTATTATATATTGTGATGTGTTTATCGATCATAAGAGTCTCCAGTATTTGTTCACCCAAAAAGACCTCAACTTGAGACAATGAAGTTTGTTAGAGCTTCTTAAGGATTATGATATGTGTGCATTGTTAGCTCGGTAAGGCTAATATTATGGTCGATGCTTTGAGTAGGCTGTCTATGGGTAGCCTAGCTCATGTTGATGCTAGTGGGAAGGAAGTGGCTAGAGAGGTTTATCGATTGGCTAGGTTAGGAGTTAGGTTGGAAGAGGTTGATAATGGTGGGGTTATGGTTGTTGATGGCTTAAAATCTTCATTGATTGTGGAGGTGAAGGCAAAGTAAGATCTTGACCTTGCTTTATTAGAGTTGAAGGTCTTGGAGAGAGATGGCAACGTGGAGGTTTCTTTCAAGGGGGAGATGGTTCCCTTAGGCACGAAGGTAGATTGTGTGTGCCTTGTGGTGATGATATAAGAGAGAATATTCTTGATGAGGCTCATAATTCTTCCTATATTATTTACCTTAGTTCTACAAAAATGTATAGATATTTGAGAGAAGTGTTCAGGTGGGGTGGTATAAAGAGAGATATTGCTAAGTTTGTATCTGGTTGCCATAATTGCCAACAAGTGAAAGCTAAGCATCAAAGGTCGGGTGGCCTAGCCCATGATATAGAGATTCCTACTTGGAAGTGGCAGGAAATCAACATGGATTTTATGGTTGGGTTGCCTAAGACTAGAAAGGGTTTTTATTCTATTTGGGTCACGGTTGATAGAATGACAAAGTTGGCTCATTTTCTACCGTTAAGACTACTTATGGTGCCAAAGATTATGCTAAGTTGTACATTGATGAGTTGGTTAGATTGAATTGGATGCATTTGTCTATCATATTGGATCGTGGTGCTCAATTCACTTCTTACTTTTGGAGGTCCTTTCAAATAGGTCTTGGTACCAAGGTAAAGCTTAGTATGGCCTTTCACCCTCAAACAGATGGCCAAGCCGAAAGAACTATCTAAACTCTTGAGGATATGCTTACATCTTGTGTATTGGAGTTTAAGGGTAGTTAGGATGATCATCTTCCACTCATTGAGTGAAACGACCATAAACTGTTCCCAAAAACGTGCCTTGGAATGCCCAAAATTTTAAATTCCACATGTCTCAAAATTCATTTGCTATTTCAAAAATCCAACTTTGTATTCTTTTACAGGGGGTCAAAATTGGGTGAAAAAGGGTCTAACCCTAATTTAAGAGCGAAAGATTAGCAATTATGGGATTCCAAGAATGCAATGTTCAGTGGTAAATTTGTGTCACTTCCATGACGCGCCACAGTACAAAAAGTGGACTATTTTTCCTATACTTAGCCTTATTTCACCCTCATATCATCCTAAACATTTCCCAATACTCACTTAAACAATTAGCCATATTTTCACTCCCAAAATTCAAGTCCCAAACCCTCATCCCAAGCTAAGGTTCTCCTTCAAGGTTCTTATTTAAGCTTCAAGTCTCCATCTCCAATCTTCACCAAGTTTATATCTAAGCTAAGATATATGGGTTTCTTTCATGGGTTTTTTTCGCCCATGATACCGAGCCTCCTTTTACTCAAATTGCATGATTTAAAGTTGATTTACATGTGGGTATTGATCATTATGAAATTCATTGTACACTATGTTAAAGCTATATAAATTTGTGATTATTTTGCTATGTTTTGAGCTATAAATCATGGTTCTATTGTAAGATTTGATGAGGGGTATTGATGTATATTGCTTGAGCATGTCACAAGGTGTTGATTTATGATTTTACAATGGATTTTCTTGCATGATTTTATCTATATATTTCATAGTTTTATACTAGCATTACACACCCTCTAAGTGTTTGATAAAATGTCCGGATGTGGTTTCTTGAGGAGTTGAAGGTCCAAAGCATGAGATATGATATGATTGACTACATGATCATGAAATGAGCTTATGTATATGATATTCTCTATATAAAGTGTTGCATTAGACAATGCCTAATCCAGGGGGTCTAAGAACGTGGATAACCAAGATGGGGGTTTGTACTCATCAACTAAAGAAAGGGTTAGTACTTCTCCACCTAGGGGATGGGGCAGTACTATCACCAACCAAGCGAAGGGTTAGTACTTCTCCACCTAGATTATGGGGCGACGTTATCACTAATCGAGATAAGGGTTAGTACTTCTCCACCTAGGTGATGGGGTGGCATTATCACCAACCAAGTGAAGGGTTAGTACTTTACTACCCAGGTGATGGGGGGCATTATCACCAACTAAGTGAAGGGTTAGTATTTCACCACCTAACTGATAGATAGGCATCATCACTAACCTACCAAGGGGTTGTACCTTAGAAATCTAGCTTGGTCTATTCTACACATATAGTGTCCTATATGAGCATGAGTTATTTAAGCATGTTTTACTTGAGCATTGATCATACATGGCATATTGTTATATGATGTCTATTTTCTATTGTTATATTTTCATTATGACATCTATCTCTTGTTCTATTGCATCCTACATACATAGTATAGTCAAATGTACTAACGCATACTCTATGCCTATATGATGTCATTATGTAGTAATCGGTGCCCAAGTTGATTATCCTCCTCCACTTAGCTAGTTTGATACTAATCAAGCTAGTTAGTGAGTCCTCCACTTCAGGTACCTTAGTCTATGTTCCTCTTATTATGTATTGAAACATTCTTCCTTATGTTCTATTTTGACTATAAGGGTGAGCCCGGTTGCTTTATCTTGGCCCCCGCTCCTATCTATGTATTAGTGGCATTTGTTTGGCATCTTATGTATTTATGTTAAGAGACTTAACTCTATTGTACTTAACGTCTATGATAGTTTAACTCTTGTATCTTGATTATGATGTTGTACAAGCTTTTCCATTAGTCCTGTTGCCCCTATTCTTACTCTTTTATGTTGTTCTATTGCTTCCATAATCAAGGATGTGTAATGATGTTCTAAGAGGCTTAGTTGGATTCCCTTTGCGTTCCCTTTGCTCCATATCACATCTAGGACCTAGACTTGAGCCGTCACAAACTTGGTATTCGAGCACTTGTTTGATACACACTCAGAGTCCAACACACCGCATCAATTAGAGTCCTATTCATGGTTGTCAAGCACCCCATGACTATGAATAGAAGGCTATGAGTCATTTTAGGAAATGTTTCCCTTCTTCATATTCTAAGTCAAGCTATAGTGTTGTGGTAATGTTTTCCCCTAACGATTGTTCTTTGCTAATCTAGATCATGCCAAACACTTGAGGACAAAGAGCGCAAACTCCCGAGGAGCAAACTAACAATGGTGAACTCTGGGATCCTCACACTATGCTTGTCCAAGTTATGGCAAACCAAGTCAATCAAGGGTCCTAAGCCCCTTATACTACTACCCTGGGAGCTAGGGTAAGAGACTTTATGAGGATGAATCCTTCGATTTTCTATGGGTCAAAGGTGGATGAAGACCCACAACAGTTCATTAATGAGGTCTACAAAATCTTGAATATCATGGATGTTGTGCCGAATGAAAAGGCAGAGTTGGTGGCATACCAACTCAAAGGGGTAGCTTAAATATGGTATGTGGAAGTGTGAGAAGGGAATTGGTAATGTGGTGCTTTGGGAAGAGTAAAAATTGGCTTTCCTAAATCTATTTTTTTCCCCTTACCATATGGCCCCAGCGGAGTTGAAAGAGTTAAATGAGCAATTGAAAGATTTATAGGGGAAGGAATTTATTAGACCTAGTCAATCACCTTGGGGTGCACCGGTGTTGTTTGTAAAAAAGAAGGATGGGTCACTTAGAATATTAATTGACTACCGCTAACTCAATAGGGTCACTATAAGGAATAGATATCCTCTTCCAAGAATTGATGACTTATTTTACTAATTGCAAGGGGCTAGCTTTTTCTCAAAGATTTATCTTTGGTTTGTGTACCACCAAGTGAGGGTTAGGGAGTGTGACATTCCCAAGATGACTTTTCGGACTAGATATGGGCATTATTAGTTTGTTGTGATGTTGTTTGGGTTGACTAATGCACTAGACATCTTCATGGACCTAATGAATAGGATCTTCAAACCTTACCTTGATTCCTCTGTTGTAGTCTTCATTGATGATATTTTTATCTATTCACATAGTAGGGAGGATTATATAAGTCATTTAAAGGTGGTGTTGCAAAGATTGAGGGAGGAAAAATTGTATGCCAAATATGAAAAGTGTGAGTTTTGGTTGAAGGAGTTTGCATTCTTGGGTCATGTGGTATCGGGGAATGGTATGAAAGTGGATCCCAAGAAAATTGACGTGATTAGAAATTGTCATAGACCATTGACCCCATCGAATATTAGGAGCTTCTTGGGCCTTGCGGGTTACTATAGAAGGTTTGTGAATGGTTTCTCCTCCATTGCTTCCCCTATGACAAAGTTGACTCAAAAGAAGGTTAAGTTTGTGTGGGCCAATGAATATGAGAGAAGCTTCCAAACATTGAAGGATAGAGTTGTGTCCTCTCCTATATTGTCACTGCCGAATGGATTTGCGGGTTTTATTGTGTATCGTGATGCATCTAGAGTTAGGTTGGGTTGCATACTATTGCAAAATGGTAAGGTCATAGCTTATGCCTCTAGACAACTCAAAGTGCATGAAAGGAATTACCCTACCTATGATCTTGAATTAGCCACCATGGTGTTTTCATTAAAGATTTGGCATCATTATTTATATGGGGTGCATGTTGATGTCCTCACCGATCATAAGACCCTCCAATATATCTTCACTCAAAGAGATCTCAACTTGAGGCAAAGGAGATAGTTAGAACATCTCAAAGACTATGACATGAGTGTGCACTATCATCCATGTAATGCAAATGTGGAGCCGAATGCTTTAATTAGGGTGTCTATGGGTAGCCTAGCTCATATTGATTGTGGTAGGGAGATGGCTAGGGAGGTGAATCAATTGGGTAGATTGCGGGTTAGGTTGGAGAAGGTTGGTAATGATGATATGGTTGTTGTTGTTGATTATTCTAAGTCTTCACTGGTTGATAAGGTGATAGCAAAACAAGAACTTGACTCCTCCTTGCTTGAATTGAAGGCCTTGGTGAAAGAGGAGCCAAGATCTTGTTTTGCTATCACCTCCTCAACCAATGAAGACTTAGAACCATCAACAACAACAACCACACCATTACCAACCTCCTGCAATCTAACCCATAACCTAGCCAACCAATCGACCTCCCTAGCCACCTCCTTACCATACCCATCAACATGAGCTAGGCTACCCATAGACACTATAATCAAAGCATCCGCCACAATATTTGCCTTACCAGGATGGTAATACATACTCATGTCATAGACATTAAAAAGTTCTAGCCACCTTTTTTGTCTCAAGTTGAGATCTTTTTGAGTGAAGACATATTGGAGGCTCTTATGATCGGTAAACATATCAACATGCACCACATATAAATAATGACGCCAAATCTTTAATGCAAACACCACGGCGGCCAATTCAAGATCATGGGTAGGGTAGTTCCTCTTATGCACTTTGAGTTGCATAGAAGCATAGGCTATTACCTTACTATTTTGCATTAGCATACAACCCAAACTAACTCTGAAAGCATTACAATACACAATGAATCCCTCAACCCCATCCGATAGTGACAATATAAGAGCGGACAAAAGCTTATATTTTAAGATTTGGAAGCTCCTCTCACACTCACCGATCCACACAAACTTAACCTTCTTTTGGGTCAATTTCATCATAGGGGAAGCAATGGAGGAGAACTCATTCACAAACCTTCTATAATGACCCCCTAGATTGGGCATGGTTTAATACAACACTTTATATAGGATTTATCATATACATAAGCTCATTTCATCATCATAACAACATTCATATCATATCTCATGCTATGGACCTTCAATTCCTCAAGAAACTATAGTCCGACATCTTATCAAACACTTAGCGGGTGTGTAATGTGGGTATAAGATCATGCAATATGGAGATGAAAGCATGTATGAAAATCCATTATAAAACCATCAATCAACACGTTGTAACACCCTGAAGCAATATATATCAAAATCCATCATCAAATCTTACAACAGATCCATGATTTATAGCTCAAAACATAGCAAAACTATCACAACTTTACATAGCTTTTACATAGTTCATAGACATGCTCATACTAGCAAACCCATTTGTAAAATTCAACTTTAAATCATGCTAATTGAGTAAAAGGAGTCATGGGTGGAAGGACCCAATGGATAAAACCCACATACCTTAGCTTTGTGTAAGCTCTTTATGTAGGTTGAAAATGGAGGATTGAAGTCTGAAGGAAATCCTTAAATACGAAAGAGGATTTTAAACTAGAATTTAGGAGTGAAAAATATGGCTAGGTCTTTGAGTGAGTATTGGGGAATGTTTAGGATGGTATGAGGGTGAAATATGGCTAAGTAGAGGTAAAAATACACTTGGGAACACTTAGCCTAAGACGTACAAGTGTTGGACTGAACTAAAATAGTCACAAAATAAGGCAGAGGCGCATAGCAGAAGCTGCGCGAAAACCTCATTGTTCTCAGCCCTCTTTGAAATTTCATAAATCGATTTGTTTGCTTAAAAATTGGGGTTAGATTATTTTCCCCCTAACTTTGACCCCCTGAACAAGAATATAAAGTCAATTTTTGATATCGCATATAGATTTTGAGATATATGGAATTTAAAATTTTGGGCACTTCCAAAGAACATTTTCGAGTACTTTAGCGGGTCATTTCAGTATCTTCCCCTTGGGAACATTCATTCCATAATGTCAAAGAAATATATATGTAAGACACAAACAAGACAATATCAGCTGATATTAAGATGCAACCATGCACTTAAACGTCATTTCAAAAATTTCATCATAAGTTTAAAATCATCATGAACTTATCAATTTAAATATGAACATATGCATTGACATGAGGCTGAACTTAAGACTTGAAATCACATAGAGGGCTTAGAATTAGTAGCTTAGGCTTGAGTGGAGTAGAAAAGATAAGGATACCACTTTTGCATGTCCGCTACGGCCTCCCATATAGAACTTTCGTCTTGTTGATTCCTCCAAAAGACCTTAATAGATGCTACCTCCTTGTTCCTCAATCTCTTTACTTGCCTATCCAAAATCTAGACCGGAACCTCCTCATAAGTCAAATTATTTTCAACAATACCCACAACATCAAGAGGTGCAATGTCATTAGGATCACCCACGCATTTCCTCAATATAGAGACATGAAACACCAGATGAACCAAATTTATTTCACTAGGCAACTTCAACTCATAAGCTACCTTGAAACCTCTCTTTATCACCACATAAGGACCAACATATCTTGGAATCAACTTCCCTTTTTTACAAAAATAAACCACACCTTTCATTGGAGAAACTTTCAAATAGACCCAATCTCCCACTATGAATTTAAGGTCTATTCTTCTCACATTGGTATAGAATTTTTGGTGACTTTGGGATATTCTTAATCTTTACCTAATCATCTTAACCTTCTCAAAAGCATCCATAACTAAATTCGATCCCAATAAATATACTTCTCCAACCTCCAACCAACCAATCGGTGATCTACAATGTCTCCCACAAAAAGCCTCAAAAGGAGTCATACTAATGCTAGAGTAATATCTATTGTTGTAGGCAAACATAATCAATTGAAGATGATCATCCTGACTACCCATAAGCTCCAAGACACAATCCTTAAGCGTATCCCCAAGTGTTTGAATGGTTCATTCATCTTGGTCGTCCGTTTGAGGGTGAAAGGACGTACAGCGGTGAATTTTTGTACAAAGACCCCTTTAGAAAGAACTCAAAAAGTGTGAAGTCAATTATGTACCACGATCTGATATGATAAATAGGGGAAACCCCTGTAACCTCACTAACTTAGAGATGTACAACCTTGCATACTCTTCATCCCCATACGTAGTCTTATATGGTAGAAAGTGGGCCGATTTTGTCATCCTATCAACCACAACACAAATGGAATCAAAACTTTTCTAGTCTAGGGCAACCCAACCATAAAGTCCATATTAATCACCTCCCACTTCAAAGTAGCAATATCTATCTATTGGGTTAGGCCACCAAGCCTTTGATGTTAGACTTTTGACTTGTTGACAACTATAGCAACCAGAAAAAAATTTGGCAATGTTCCTTTTGAAGCCTCCCTACCAATACATATCCCTCAAATCCTTATACATTTTGTTGGAACTGGGAGGATAGAATAAGAAGAATTATGGACTTCATCAAGGATGTTCTCCCTCAAACCATCAATACAAGAAACACACAACCTACTTTGGTATCTAAGGGTACCATCTCCCCCTTGGGAGAAAACCTCCACTTTGCCCTCTTTCACCACGACCTTCAATTCAAGCAAGGACGAGTCAAAATTTTGTTTTGCTATCACCTCATCAACTAATGAAGACTTAGAACCAACAACAACAACCCCACCATTACCAACCTCCTCCAATCTAACCACCAACCTAGCCAACTAACGGACCTCCCTAGCCACCTCTGACTACACCTATCAACGTGAGCTAGGCTACCTATAGACACCCTACTCAAAACATCCACCACAACATTTGCCTTATAGGGATGGTAATGCACACTTATGTCATAGTCCTTAAGAAGTCATAGCCACCTTCTTTGTCTCAAGTTCAGATCTTTTTGAGTGAAGAGATCTTGGAGGCTCTTATGATCGGTGAACACACCAATATGCACCCTATTCAAAGAAGATGCCAAATCTTTAATTCAAACACCACAGCGGCCAATTCAAGATCATGGGTAGGGTAATTCCTCTCATGCACTTTGAGTTGCCTAGAAGCATAATATATACCTTGCCATTTTATATTAGCACATAGCCCAAACCAACTCTAGAAGCATCACAATACACAATGAATCACTTAAGCCCACCCGGTATAGACAATATAGGATCAGAAATAAGCTTATCACACTCATTGGTCCATACAAACTTAACCTTCTTTTGAGACAATTGCATCATAGGGGAAGCAATGGAGGAGAACCCATTCATAAACCTTCTATAATAACCCACTACACCCAAGAAGCTCCTAATATTCGATGAGGTCAATAGTATAGGCCAATTTTAAATCACAATGGTCTTCTTAGGATCAACCTTAATCCCATCCCTCGATACGACATGACCTAAGAATAAAACCTCATTCAACCAAAATTCACACTTTTCATACTTTGCATACAATTTCTCCTCCCTCAATCTGTGCAACACAACCCTTAAATGACCCATATGCTCCTCCCTACTATGTAAATAGATCAAAATATCATCAATGAAGACCACAACAAAGGAATCAAGGTAAGGTTTGAAGACCCTATTCATTAGGTCCATAAAGATGGCTGGTGCTTTGGTCAACCCAAACGAAATCAAAACAAACTCATAATGCCCATATCTAGTCTGAAAGACCATCTTGGGATTATCACACTCCGTCACCCTCATTTGGTAATACCCGGACCAAAGATCAATCTTAGAGAAAAAGCTAGCCCCTTGCAATTGGTCAAATAAATCATCAATCTTTGGAAGAGGATACTATTCTAGATAGTAACCCTATTGAGTTGCTAGTATTCAATTCACATTCTAAGTGATTTATCCTTCTTCTTTACAAACAACACAGATGCACCCTAAGGAGATTGGCTAAACCTAATAAAACCCTTCTCAAACAAATCTTTCAATTTTTCCTTCAAATCCTTCAACTCTGTCAAGGCTATATGATAAGGGAGAATAGAAATTGGTTGAGTATCAGGGAGGAGGTCTATACCAAAGTCTACTTCACTTTTGGGAGGAACACCAGGAAGGTCATTTGGGAAGACATCAAGAAACTCATTTACAATCGGGACCGACTTTATGGGAAGGGATTTATACTACACATACTTAACCCTCACAAGATGGTAAATACACCCTTTAGAGATCAGCTTATGGGATTTAATGTAAGAGATGAATCAACCCTTGACCACCACATCTTCACTTTCCTACTCAAGGACGGCTTCATTTGGAAATTGAAACTTGACCCTATGAGTTCTACAATCAATAGAAGTATAGTAGGCATGCAACCACCCATCCTAAGAATAATATCAAAATCAACCATGTCTAATTCAACAACATCACAAGGCAACAATTTATGCAAAACACAAACCGTTCAATCTCTATACACCTTTCTTGCAACAATAGATGCACCAATAGATGTAGACACCTTATAAGACTCATGCAACAACTCGAACTCAACATGTAACTTTTTAGTAACAAAAGGGGTAATAAAAGAAAGGGTGGCCCGAATCAATCAAAGCATATACATCAAAGTCAAAGATTTTCAACATATCGGTAACAACATTAGGAACCTCATTAATCCCTTGCATCCTATGTAAAGCATAAACTAAATGTACCTTGGGAACCACCTCTACCTAACACGATTTCATTCACACCCCGGTTTTTGCGATAATTTCTTGAACAATACCCCTTTTATGACAAAGCTCCCCACAATCAAAGCATGCATTAGAACCCTTCAAACATGGGCTCCTATGACTCTTTCCATAATTAGGACACACATAAATGGGAGCCACACCACCAACATCTTGAGACCTAGGGAAGTCATTGGTCGACCCCTTATTAGTAGTATGAGAAGATCCTTGGCCTTGATAGAACCAGCCACCCCTTTGGACTTACCCTCAAAACGGTCCCTTTTGGCCTCATGGTCCCTTCTTTTCTTCAACTTTTCTTCCTCTATTTGTTTAGCATATGTCACCAACCGAGACAAGTGTAGGTCATTAATTACCATGGTGGTCCTGAATTCTTCACTCACCAAGTTTGAGACCACCATCACAAACTTATTCATCCTAGATCGACCACCAAATGAGGAGCATACTTTGGAACTTGATTTAACTTAATGGCATACTCCCTTACACTTATAGCACCTTGTTTTAAGTTCATGAACTCTACCAACTTAGCTTCCCTAAGCTCAAGAGGTAAAAATAAATTAAGAAAAGCCAATTTGAAATCCTCCTAAAGCACCACAATACCATTTCCCTTCTCCTCTTTCCATTGATCATACCATATTTGGGCTACCCCTTTAAGTTGGAACACCGCCAACTCTACCTTTTCATTAGGCCCAACACCTATGATATTCAAGATCTTGTAGACCTCATCAATAAATTCTTATGGATCTTCACACATCTTTGACCCATAGAACACTAGAGAATTCATCCTCATGAAGTCTCTTATCCTAGCTCCCGGGGTAGTAGCATGAGGGTATTAGTCCTTTTGGTTGACATTGTTGGCCACAACTTGGGCAAGCATAGTGAGAGCATCTCGAAGCTCACCATTGCTAGGTTGCTCATCGCATGTTTAGGCCCTTCTTCCTCAATTGTTCGGCATGATCTAGCATAGCAAGAAACAATCATTATGGGTAAAACATACCATAACTCTATAGCATGACTTAGAATATGAAGAAGGAAAATATTTCCTAAAATGTCTCATAGACTCCTATTCATAGTCGTGGCACACTTCATAACCATAAATAGGATCTAATCAACATGGTGTGTTGGACTCTGAGGATTTATCAACCTAGCTCTGATGCCAAGTTTGTCATGACACAAACCTAGGGCCTAGATGTGAAACAGCAAATGGAAAACCCGAAGGAACCCCAAACAAGCCTCTTAACTTATCATTACACATCATTGGTCAGGTAAGCATATAAAAGACATCAAGAGTAAGAATTGGGGGCAATGGGACTAAGTGAAAAGCATGCATAACATCATAATTAAGAGACAAATAGTCAAACTCATGTTATAGGTACATAAAATATCTAATAAGCACCTTTACTACATATATAAGAGCGGGGCCAACACAAAGCAATTGGGCTTACGCTCATAGTCAAGTAGAACATAGAGATGAATGTCTCAATACATAATAAAAAAATATTGATAAATGTCCCCAAAATGGAGGACTCACCAAGTAACTTGAGTAATACCAAACTAGCCATGTGGAGGAGGAGGAGGATCAACTTGTGCACCATTTCTTACATGGGGAAGTTATGTCGACAAGAGTATGGGTTAGTACGTTTTAATGTACTAAGTATGTAGGATGCAATGCAATAAGAAACAGGCATCATAATTAAAATAAATAATAATAGGCAATAGGCATAATATAACAATATGGCATATATGATTAATGCATAAGTAAAAAATGCTTAAGTAACTCATGCTCATATAGGATATCATATGTGTAGAAGAGACCAAGCTAGTTTTCCAAGGTACAAACCCCTGGGTAGGTTGGTGATGATACCACCCTATCACTTAGTTTATGAGGTACAAACCCCTCATTAGGTCTATGAGCACAAAACCCCATCTAGGTTGATGTTGATGCCACCTCGTCAACCTGGTGGTGAAGTACAAACCCTTAACAAGGTTGATGAGTACGAACCTCCATCTAGGTTATCTGGACTCTTAGTCCCCCTAGATTGGGAATGGTCTAATGTAACATTTTATATAGGATTTATCATATACATAAGCTCATTGCATCATCATGACATCATTAATATCATATCTCATGCTTTGGACCTTCAATTCCTTAAGAAACCGTAGTCGGACATCTTATCAAACACTCAATGAGTGTGTAATGGGGGTACAAGACCATGTAATTTAGAGATGAAATTATGCAGGAAAATTCATTATAAAACCATCAATCAACACCTTGCAACACCCTCAAGCAATATGTATCAAGTCTTATAATAGATCCATGATTTATAGCTCAAAACATAGTAAAACGGTCATAACTTTACATAGCTTTAACATAATTCATAGACATGCTGATACTAGTAAACCCATTTGTAAAAATCAACTTTAAATCACTTAAATTGAGTAAAAAGGAGATTAGGGCACCCTGGGTGGAAGGACCCAATTGTTATAACCCATATATATTTGCTTTGGTGAAGCTCTTGATGAAGGTTGAAAATAGAGGCTTGATGCTTGAAGGAAATCCTTAAATCTGGAAGAGGTTTTCAGACTAGAATTTAGTAGTGAAAAATATGGCTAAGTGTTTGAGTGAGTACTAAAGAATGTTTAAAGTGACATAAGAGTGAAATAAGGCTAAGTATAGGTAAAACCATGCTTGGGAACACTTAGGCCCAAGGCTTCAAAGTCTTGGACCAAATTTAAAAAAAGTCACATAATAAGGCAGAGGCGCATCATGGAAGCAATGCGAAAACCTCACTATTTTCAGCCCTCCTTAAAATTTCATAAATCGATTTGGTTGCTTAAAAATTGGGGTTAGACCCTTTTCTCCCTACTTTTAACCCCCTGAACACAAATATGAAGTCGGATTTTTGATATCGCATACAGAATTTTAGATATATGGAAATTAAAATTCTGGGCACTTCTAAGGCACATTTTCGGGCACTTTTTGGGGTCATTTCAGTGTGACAACCATCAAAAAATTGAGGGGTCGATCCCTCAATCGGCTCTCCAGGGGGTGGTAGGCGATGTTTTATATAAGCATGTTTACTTTAAGCATCATTCATGCATGCGATATTGCTATATGCTCATTTATTGCCTAATTATGTATTTTCATTATGTTACCTATCTCTTGTAGAATTGCATCCTATATACTTAGTACATTCAAATGCACTAACACATACTCTATGCCTATATAATGTTACCATGTAGGAATCGACGCCCCACTTGATCATCCTCCTCCTCCTCCACGTGGCTAGTACTATCTCTTGAAGCAATTTTGGTAAGTCCTCAACTCTGAGGACAATAGCTAGTGATCCTATGTTATGTAAAGATCCAGGTGCTTTCACCATACCCTGCACCATTGGATATGTAAAGTTCACAAGGACACTATGTGACTTAGGTGTCAATATCAATCTGATGCCTCTTGCGGTCTATAAGAAGCTTGGATTGGGGGGCTCTCCTCCTATTAGCATGTGGTTGTTAATGGTTGATCGCATTGTGAAGAAGCCTGTGGGGATACTTTATGATATCCTGGTGAAAGTGGAAAATTTTGTATTCCTTGAAGACTTTGTGATCCTTGATTGTGAAGTTAATTTTGAAGTTCCTATTATCTTGGGAAGGCCCTTCTTTGCTACTGGACGCACCTTGGTGGATATGGAAAAAGGCTTATCAAGTTCAGATTTAGGGAAGATCAGGTCTTGTTCAATGTGTCTCAATAAGCAAGGAAAGACAATGATGAGAGAGTGGTTTCTATTATTGAGACTATTGATGATACCGAGACAGAAGTACCACTCGAAGTAAGGTTGGGTGCTGATGCTTTGGCGGCAGTGCTGAGGAACTTTGATAGAGATGGTATCCTAGTCTATGAGGAGACGATGAATGCACTAGGGGCGTATTATGGTCCCAGACATTAAACTAAACTAGAGCTAGATTTCTAGAATCGAGAGTCAACACCGACAAAGCCCTTCATAGAAGACCCATTGGTGTTAGAATTGAAGGCTCTTCCAGCACATCTGAGATATGCCTTTTTTGGATCCAACAGCACTTTGTTAGTCATAATAGCCACATATTTGAATGATGATGTAAAGACCCAAGGGCCTAGACATGACCGGCGAATGGGAAACCCGAACGAATCCCAAACAAGCCTCATAGCATATTATTACACATCCTTGATTGCAAAAGCAATTAGAATGGAAATAAGAGATAAATGTAAACAAGGGGAATAGGGACTAAGGATAACTTCCATATCATGAATATCAAGAGTCAATAGAGTCAAAGCTCATAGCATAGATACATAACATGTCTAACAATACCTCTATTACATAGATAAGAGTAGGGGCCAAGACAAAGCAATTGGGCTCACCCTTATAGTCAATACATAAGTCAAAGAGAAAGTCTTAATACATAGCAAGAGATCATAACTAACGTCCCTGGAATGGAGGACTCACCTACAAGCTCGATAAAAGTAATACTAGCCACGTGGAGGTAGAGAATGATCAAACGGTACACCTGTTCCTACATGATGACATCTTATAGGCATAGAATATACGTTAGTATATTTGAATGTACTAAGTATGTTGGATGCAAAGCAATAAGAGGTAGACATCATAGGCAAAATGCATAATCATAAGCAATGAATAACATACTAGCAATATGATATGTATGAGTGATGCTTGAAGCAAAACCATGCTTATATAGATCATAGTATGAGTGTAAGGAGTGACCATTTTAGTGCAAGCCAAGGCCTACCACCCCCTTGGATAGGCGCATGAGGTACTAACCCCTTCATAAGATTGATGGAGTACAAACCACCCATCGAGGTTAACAGAGTACAAAACCCCATCAAGGTTGATGGGTACCAACCCCCAACAAGGTTACCCAATCCTACCACTCCTGAGCTAGGCGACCAAGGTACCAACCCCTCAATAGGTTGCCCAGGCCTACTACCCCTCGAGTTAGGCTTGGTCATCCACAACACTATATAGAGATGTATCATATATACATATATACACTCCTTTTATCATTATTTACATATATTCCTTTTCATTATCATTCTATCATCGTTTCATCATCATTTCACCATCATATTGTCATTTACATCATAAGACATACATTAGACCTTCAATTCCTCAAGAATCCACAACCAGACATTTTATCAAACACTTAGAGGGTGTATAATGCTAATGTAAAATCATGCAATTCAAGAGTGAAATCATGCTATAAAAATTAGTGTAAAGCCATTAATAGATACTTAGTAACACCCTCAAACAATATGCATCAAGACCCTCCATCAATTCTCATAATAGACACTTGCTTTATAGCTCCAGACATAGCAAAACAGTCATATTTTCATAAACCCAATATAGTGTGCAGTAAATTTCATAATAAATAAAACTCATGAATAAATAACTTTAAATCATGCAATTTTGAGTAACAAGAGCTTGGGTATCATGGGGTGAAAGGAACCTATGAAAGAAACTCACATACCTTAGCTTTATAGATGAACTTGGTCAAGATTGGATATGGAGACTTGAAGCTTTGAAGAAGAACCTTGAAGGAAATCCTTAGTTCCGAATGAGAGTTTGAGACTTGAATTTAGGATTAAAAAATGTGGCTAAGTGTTTGAGTTAGTATTGAGGAATATTTAGACTGATACAAGGGTAAAAATGGTTAAGCGTAGGCATTTTCATATTTGGGAACACTTAGGCCCAAGACATAAAAGTCTTGGATCGAGTTTAAAAACACAGATACTCTTTTATACAGAAGTGATGCAGATTTCTATCTAGAATTTGCATTTTGGTAATTTTGAATTTTAATATGGTTTCTCTGAAGTCAGGGTCAGACCCTTGCCCCCTTAATTTTGACCTCCTAAACAAGAATATAAAGTTAGATTTTTACTATCGCACACGCATTTTAAGATGTATGAAAATTATAATTTTGGACACTTTTAAGGTATATTTTCGAGTACTTTTTCGGGTCGTTTCAGATGAGCAAGCAGATGCCCTTGTAATGGTGCTTAAACAATTTTAAAAAGCCATATAATGGACAATTACAGAAATTATTAGTATCTCTCCTGGGCTATGTATACATAAAATCCAATTGGTCAAGGACTACAAGCCAAGAATTGAGCACCAAAGGCGTCTTAACCCTCCTATGCAAGAACTTGTGCGAAAAGAGATTATTAAATGGTTAGATGGTATATTAATCTACCCGATCGCCAATAGTGAATGGGTGAGCCTAGAGTAGGGCGTTCCAAAAAAAAAGCGGTATCAAAGTGGTACCTTATGCCAACAATGAGTTAATCCTAATGCGGCCAGTCATAAGATAGAGGATGTTCATGGATTATAGAAAACTCAATGCCTCGACAGAGAAGGATAACTTTCCTATGTCATTCATAGATCAAATGTTGGATGTACTAGTTGGAAAAGGGTGGTACTACTTTCTTGACATATATTCATTCTACAATCAGATCACCATCGCTCCAGAGGATCAAGAGAAGACCACATTTACATGCCTGTATAGCACCTTCGCATTCAAAAGAATGTTATTCAGGTTATGTAACGCTCCAGCAATATTCCAGAGATGTATGATTTCCATTTTCTCAAACATAGTGGAGAAAACTATTGAAGTCTTCATGGATGACTTTAGTATGGTGGGAAACTCATTTGAGGATTGTTTGAAGCACCTAGCTACATGATGTTTTACAAAGATGTGAAGAGAGCCATCTCATACTAAATTTGTAAACGTGTCACCCCATAGTCAAAGAGGGTATTGTGATGGGTCAAAGGATATTTAGCAAAGGCATTGACCTCGACAAAGCTAAAGTAGAGATGATCAAGAAGCCCTTACCACCCATTTCAGTAAAGGGTGTGGAAGTTTCTTAGGGCATGTAGGACTCTATCAGAGGTTCATCAAAGACTTCTCTAAAATTGCACACCCATTGTGTAAACTATTAGAGAATGATGCTAAGTTCGTATTTGATGATACATGTCTAAAAGTCTTTGAAGAGTTAAAGAAGAGGTTGATCTCAGTGCCAATCATTGTTGCTCCAAATTAGTCCAAGCCCTTTGAGATCATATGTGATGCAAGCGGGGTCATTTTAGGTGTGGTATTGGCACAGTGCAAACAAAAGATATTACATCTCATATACTATGACAGCCAGAAAAATTACACCATCACAGAACAAGAGTTAGTTGTATTAGTCTTTGCATTTGAAAAGTTTAGGTCATATCTATTAGGGGCCAAAGTGGTGGTGCACATAGTCCCCTTAGCACTTAAATATTTGATAGCTAAGAAGAATGCAAAGCCAAGGCTGTTGAGATGGGTACTTCTCTTGCGAGAGTTCAACTGTGGTGTCATCGATAAAAAAGGGACAGAGAATCAGGTTGCAAATCACCTCTCCAGATTGGAGGATTGGGTGATGATCAAATTTGATGATAGATTAGAGATAAATGATTCATTTCTCGACGAGAGAGTGTTCATTGCATCTCACGATTTGATACCTTGGTTTGTAGATTATGCAAACTACTTGGTGAGTGATATCGTGCCACCCCATCTAAAAATACATCAGTGTCAAAAGTTTATATCTAATGTGAGGAAGTTCTTCTATGATGACCCATAGTTGTTCCCTATTCTAATGGGATTATTCATCATTGCGCTCCATAGGTTGAGATGATGAGCATCCTTGAGGAATATCACTCGTCATTGGAGAGAGGACATCATAGTAGGATTCGAACAGCCTATAAGATCTTACAATGTGGGTATTACTGGCCCATCATCCACCAAGACATCTATGACTATGCCAAAGCTTATGACATGCGCCAAAGAGAATGTGGGGTTTCCTGTAAGCATGATATCCCTGTAAACCCCATTATGGTGATTGAGTTATTTGATGTATAGGGAATAGATTTCATGGGACTATTTTTTAGCTCGCATAGAAACAAGTACATCCTAGTTACTGTGTATTATGTGTCAAAGTAGGTGTAGGCCATCGCTCTACCTAATAATGAGGGAAAAAGTATCACAACATTTTTAAAAAATAACATCTTCTCAAAGTTTGACACGCCTAGGCCAACCATCAATGATGGAAGTTCTCACTTATGCAATGGACTTTTTAAACCTCTTCTTGAAAAATGTGGAGTGAAACATCAAGTAGCGATGTGTTATCATCCTCAGATAAGTAAGCAGGTGGAGGTGTCTAATAGGAAAATTAAATAGATCCTATCCAAGACTATGAATGCAAACTAGACAGATTAGTCGCGGAATCTGGATGACGCATTTTGCGAATATGGGACTGTATTCAAGACCGTTGTAGGCATATATCCCTACCAACTTATCTTTGGGAAAGCATGTCACTTGCCTGTGGAAATTGAGCATAAAGGAATATGGCACTAAAGAAGTTGAATTTAGACTGGAATGATGCAACAAACTCCAAGTTGAGCCAACTCAATAGCTTGATGAGTTTCGATTGAAAGCATATGAGAGCTCAGCCTTGTAGAAATAAAGAATAAGCTATAGCATGACCGTTGCACATAGAACTACAAATTCACACAAGGAGACTTGGTGCTGCTCTACAATTCTAAATTGAAGTTGTTCCCTGGGAAGCTCAAATTCAGATGGTTGAGACCCTTTCGAGTAGCATGCGCCTTCGATCATGAGGCAATTGAGTTGGAAAGGAAAAATGGAGGAACTTTCAAGGTAAATGGCCAAAGACTCAAACCATACCGTTGAAATGTAGAATAGATAAAGACGGTCGAAGAATGAGATCTTAAGGAAGTTTGAGTACTCAAGATATCTATGCCCTGCCACGATAATAAATTAGGCACTCCATAGGAGAAACCCAAGGTAGACCCTGGTGTATTGGCATCTAGGTATGTTTGACCTTTTATGTTCTATTTTTGATTGATTTTGTGCATTAGGCATACCTACTATGCTTCTATTGATTGTAGAACCTGTAGGGTCAAGTTTCAATTTCCTAATAAAGCTATCCTTGAGTGGGATAGTCAAGATGTGGTGGTCAAGAGTAGGATTATTTCATGCATTAAAGCCCATAAGTTGATTTCTAGGGGGTGTTTGTTCCATCTTGTGAGGGTTAAGGATGTGGAGTCCAAAGTCCCTTCTATTGAGTTGGTCCCCATTGTAAACGAGTTTCTTGATATCCTCCCAAATGACCTTCCTCATGCCCCTCTAGAAAGTGAGACAGATTTTGGCATAGATCTTTTTCCCCATTCTCAACCTATCTCTATTCCCCCTTACTATATCGCCCACAAGTTGAAGGAGTTAAAGGAGCAATTGAAAGATTTTTTGGAAAAGGGATTTATTAGAACTAATCAATCACCTTGGGCTGCACCGGTGTTGTTTGTGAAAAAGAAAGATAGGTTATTTAGGATGTGCATTGATTACCAGTAGCACAATAAGGTCTCTATAAAGAGTATATATCCTTTTTCAAGGATAGATGATTTATTTGACCAATTGCAAGGGGCTAGCTTATTCTTTAAGATTGATCTTCGGTCTAGGTATCATCAAGTGAGGGTGAGGGAGTGTGATATTCCCAAGATGGTGTTCCAAACTAGATATAGGAATTATGAGTTTGTTGTGATGTCATTTGGGTGGACTAATGCACTGGCCATCTGCATGGACCTTATGAATAGGGTCTTTGCACGTTACCTTGATTCCTTTGTTGTCATCTTCATTAATGATATTTAGATCTACTCACATAGTAGGGAGGAGCATATGGGTCATTTAAGGGTTGTGTTGCAAAGGTTAAGGGAGGAGAGATTGTGTTCTAACAATTACAAGTGTAAAATTTTATTAAAGAAGGTTGCATTCTTGGTTTATGTGGTGTTGGAGAATGGTATAAAAGTGGATCCTAAGAAAATCGATGTGATTAGGAATTGGCCTAGACCATTGACCCCATCGGATATTAGGAGCCTCTTTGGCCTTGCGTATTACTATAGAAGGTTTGTTAATGGGTCCTCCGTTTCATCCCCTATTATAAAATTGACTCAAAAAAGGCTAATTTTTTATGGACTAATGAATGTGAGAGAAGCTTTCAAACATTGAAGCATAGGCTTGTGTCTTCTCCTATATTTTCATTGCCAGATGGGCTTGATAGTTTTGTTGTGTATTGTGATACATTTAGAGTTAGTTTGGGATGTGTGCTTATTCAAAATGGTAAGGTCATATCTTATGCTTCTAGACAACTCAAGGTACATGAAAGGAACTACCCTACCCATGATCTAGAGTTAGCTATCGTTGTGTTTGCATTAAGGATTTGGCATCATCATTTGTATGGGGTGCATATTGATGTCTCACTGATAATAAGAAC
>JAOTQJ010170062.1:0-25564 GCA_025642045.1 Solanum sejunctum | reverse complement strand
TATATATATATATATATATATATATATGTGTGTGTGTGTGTGTGTGTGTGTGTGTGTGTGTGTGTGTGTGTGTGTAGAATCAGAAGTACATTTAATTATTTTGTGTACTATTATTGTCAAATAGAATGAAGTTGATTTATGTAATTATAAACTTGATGATATGAGATTGTAATATTATGTAATTATTTATAGTTGTACTCAATGATATAAGTTACACATGTAATAATCTTTTCATTTTTTATACATTTTTTTTGTTAATCAAGTTTACTAATAAAAGAAGCTAAAGAAATGAAAATTAAGGATATTCGTACACTAATAAAATGCACTCTCTCATGGTTCATTCACTAATAAAGAGGTATAATTTTTTTTTAACTATTTCAATAATAATTTCTTCTTTTAATAAATGTATCAATCCTAACACATTTTTTTTTATATATATTTGTAGGTTACATATTACAAGTTTAGTGCAACAATTAAAAATATAATAAATAAAGATGACCCATGGTATGCATCGTGCCCCAAATGCTATAAGAAAGTTAAATTTAAAAATAATATTGCTCAATGTACTCGTTGTCACATCGAAAAAATTGACTATGAAGAAAAGTAATACACACAAAATATTTTTAAATTATTTTTAGCAATTTCATATATAAATAGATGAGGTAATGATTTATTTTTTGCTAATTTTGTAGATTTTTTCTAAATTAAGAGGTTTTCCATGGAAAAGAACAGTAGTGACATATTACATTGTTTGAAGGTTTCAAGATACTTGCTTGGTTGAGTCGTTAAAACATATAAACAATCAATATCTGAAAAGCTAATATGATAATTTTATATTTAAATATATATCATATTAAATAAATATAATTTATCCTTATTAATCTATTATGGATTAGAGAGGTTCTCAATAGATTAATTTTTTTCGTATTAAATAATACAATTTGTCCTTACTAATGGTGGATTAAAGAGATTCTCAATAGATTAATTTTTTCTAAGTAATACAATATCTTTTTCCTGCAGAAAGAAGAATCCGCATTTTATACTAAATTGATTCTAATTGAGCAAAAATGATTCACATCTCTTATCGAACTTGATGCAAAAAATGGAGGTGATCATGCTGGAAGATGCTTCATTGCAGATGAAGTACAAGAAGTTAAAAAGGCCAATGCAATTGTCATAGAAGATGAAGAAATAAATTCAACAATAACAATGAGAAAGACCAAACAAATTGAAGATAAACTAATGAACCAACAATTCATAAAAAAATCAAACTTGAAAAGGATTAACGGTGTTTTGTCATCTAATAAATAAAAGTACAAATATTTTTAGATTATAGATAGTTATAGATTGTTTGCATTTTTTATTCTTTTAAACAATAAGTTCGACTGTCATAATATTTAATATTAGTTATTAATCTTGATTTATATATGTTTTTTAATTTAAATGAATTCTACAATAATTATTTTTATTTAATTACAAGGAATTATTAATGATTTATTCTATACTAGGTAAAAGCCAGCACTTCGCGCGGTGGTGAATTATTTTAATTACCTTTCTCATAATTATTTGGTGATATTCATTTTTTTGAGTGAGTAAATTATTTTGTCAATAAGTATTATTTCTTTGGTCCTTTTTATTATTGTTTATCTTGAAGTTCTGTATATGTATCCCTTGCAATACGAATTTGATCCAGCATTATGCTGATACAAATTCTAAGTTGTTCCGTGTTGTTGAGATTCTACTGCTCCCCGATCATTTGTTTCATTGCTATCACCATTTTGCCTTTACCCTGTTGACAAAATTTTTAATCAAACGTTAATAACAATTTACGTATAGTGATTTATTTGTAAGTGTATTACAGTATGGGATAATTAAGTATTTGTTACAAAGGATATAGACATATAGTACTACACCGTATTACTTTATTCGCATGGTACTGTTCTTCTAATAGCTTATCTAGAATCAAAACTTTTGTAATGATGAAATTTTAAAAACTCTATTACAAATTATAATTATTCATTTTTAGTTGGAGTTTTTCTGCCACTTTATTAAATCGGACCAAAGTAGCCTCCTCAGTGTCGTCATTGCGTTGAATGTGTATATTCTTAATAGGAGAGAAAGATTCAGCTTTCGAAATTAGAAAGTATTGAACCTATGTTGCCACAATGTATTAGCGTGCACTGTCATATTGCATTTTCCTTTTCTTTATGGAAACATAACTAAGAAATAAAGTGTTGTTCTCTGTATTTTTTATAAACTAAAAATATGTTACTCATTCTATGGAACAAAAGTCAGCTAGAGTCAGGATAACATCAGAAAAGATAACAATACAACAGTGGACATTTGCAGCAAAATCAATTCAACAGCTAAGTAACCTATGGAGTGATATGAAAGATAGTACACAAGAAAGGAGATAACTACAAGTGCTAGTCCCTCAAATTACATGTGTTTGAGAACAAATATTCAAAAATCAATGCCCAGAAATGTAGCAATAGAAATCCCAAATATGCCTGCAAGAATAGCAAGAACAACTAAAGAGGTCCATCCCTTTGCAGCGACCATTCCATAAGCTGTTGTAGGGGCTCCAACATTAGCATTGGATGCTAAAAGTAGCATCTTTAGATCCATCCTCTGTAATTGCTTAACCTTTTAACATTATTTAAAAAACTTAGCCACACACTCGTAGATGAAAGTAGAGGCCCTGAGTTCGAGTATCACAACCATTCATTATCAAAAAGAATTTCCACGTGCTTGGTCCATGAAAAAAAAATTAAGGCCCCCATGTGAAGGGGTGTGTTGAGACATAATTAAGAAAATGAAAATGTGTTTTCTCTAGTAATCTAGTAGATCTTAGATGAGATGTGAACACAAGTAAACAGTGTTGAGAGTTGCTTGGCACTGGTACAATCTAGTGGTCCTTTCTTCTAATTACTCATGTCTAGAGTTCAATAATAACATTAATTTATTTTTCGTTATGAATTCCTTGACTAATCTCATAGGAAAGGATAATGTTGTGGAGGACAGCCCCTCCGGTCGTTTAAGTGTCACCGTTTGTTCTGATTTAAGATTCCTTGAGTTGTATCAATAATTGAGGTTCAATCATGATGCACAAGTATTACAGGTTCCCCTCTTGTTTCTCTCTATCCAAAACCAAATTATTAGTGAACATACATTCCTGTGGTTTCAGGTTTTGTTAGTGCCAGCCGTTTTAACCATGATAACTGGTCAGGCACGTTGGGATATTCTTCTTCGCGCTATTGCACATGTTAAAGTTGTTATTCCTATCACAGATAAAAATATTAAATACTTGAACTGTTTATCTAAACGAAATAAAATTTTCAAATAAATCCAAGTGGTGAAGCCAAAATCATTTGTAAAAGATCAGATACTGATTTTCACAGCAGCAAAATGCCTAAATATGGAATTAAATTACCTGACAAACGGCCAACTATGGAATCAATTACTAAGGTGTCTCCATAACTTTCCCTTTTTTCGTTATGCTTCCCTTTTTCCAGAAGGGACACAAAGGGAAGAAGGCATAACATAATTGAGTTGATTTCACCAGCAACCATAATTGAGCTAGATTTCACCAGCAAAAAGGAAGTTCAAATTATTAACCAAGGAGATGAATTTTATGGTTGCAACTACATGTAAAAAGGTTTTACGTCATGAGAATGTAACCATGAACACAAATAAGCGAAGTACAACAACAGATTATACAAATGACGAAAGAAAGCATTCTGACTTCTAATCTCATCAGTGCTTGCGTGCGTCTTCTTGATTTGAAAATTTTTCAAGACTGCCAATTAAAAAATTTAAAGATAGCGCTTCAATGCTAGCAACACTAAAATGTTCATTATCTTCCTCTGATTGTTTCAGAAGATAAGTCAAACGATGAAAATCAAACATTAGAGAAGGAGATAACAATTGGTGAATATAGAGAAATTGGTCTAATCTTAATATACCAAAATATTTTTTGAATCTTGTAAATTTAAACATAGCATGTGGGGAGTTCAAATTAATAAGTTATAGCAAGAAAAAAAAGCTTCTACCCAGACCGGAACATGATAAACATATAGTGACATTCTTTTCTTCACATACTTAAAAATAGAATTTAGACATAAAATTAAAATCCTTAAATGAATCCCCTTCAATTTCAGATCCATCACCGAGCGGAACACGTACCTGCCAGGGATCGTTTCCGCTCCATCATCTTTGCAACAACCTTTTTCCACGCATGATAGTAGCCTGTTAACATTGCAGGAACTAATATATTTACCACCATGATCTTGACCTCTTACAATTACACGAAAAATTTCAAGGAGGTGAACAACATCGCTCCCCAAAGCACAAGCCGCTTCCATTATTCCTTTATCGTAATTGAAGAACATTTTAAAGGAATACTTTTCAATCTCCTTTATAAATACTTCTCTGGGTGTATTATATCTCAAGTAAACCAAGATCACCAGAATTCATAGAGGTGCTTGATTTTCAAGCAGATACATGTCATGTTTAATGTTGGTATAAACAGCAAAACCAAGACATATATATATATATATGAATCTTCATATTAGAGATTTGACAAAGCGGTTGATAGATGTATTCAGAAACACACAAATTCATAGTATAAAAGAATCTTTCATGGATATAGAGGTGAAGAGCAATTAAAAAATAGTAAGATGTGTCTTTTACGGTGAAAGCGTAGATGCGCCTCTGTAATTGACGATTTTATCGTGTACAAATTCTGCGAAGGCGCAACTCACTTTCCATGGTGATAAATTCCAGATAGGTGATGAAGTATGAGGAGGCGTGGCTCTCTGTTAGTGGCGGTACTTTGATGGAGAATGAAGACCCTGATTTTTTTTCTGTCAGTAGACTCCTGGGTCGTGAATAGTAGTATTATTGGCGTCTCTGTAATTGAGGATTTTATCAATACAAATCCGGCAGAAGCACAACTCACTTTCCGCGGTGATAAATTTTGAATAGGTATTGAAGTATGAAGAGGCGCGTCTATTTATTAGCGGTGGTGAAGTTTTGCATCCATGAAGAAGAAAAATTTATGTGCAGTAGATCTTCTTTCGACTCGAGGCAGCGGCGAGTGGGCAAAGCAGTAAACCAGATTTTGATGAGGATAGAGTGCAGTATATGAGGCGGGGATGAAGGTATTCTTGGCAGACGGAGGATCTTCTTTTTAGTCGAAGCAACGGTGGTAGGGCGGAGAGTAGGTTTTTTTTGGGTGGACGTTGTAGTGGGCGGAGGAATCATTCTCATTGTAAATATATTATTTTATCATTTTTCTATATATAGATCAACACAAAGTTATTCAAGTTATTCGAAAGATTAATAAATATACTTTTATAAATGCTTATGAAGTAGGAAATTCAGATAATTTATTTCAAGTACAAAAAAAAAAAAAAATCTAATCTTAACAAACTTCTCAATTCATAATCGAGAGGTCTGACAATTTAATTTGTGTATCTACATTTGTCAATCATTCAATCCATAGAAGATGTTGATATTGAGGAAACAAGATCAATAAAACAACATAGAATAGACTAGTTCTTGAAGGCTCTATTAAAGCAACGTGAAATTGAAGGTGATGCAATAATTATTTATCAATTATATTTATTTATGTTCTATTTGTACTATATTTATTATTTATTAAGATTTATAATATTTGACTATATAAATTTAGGTGAAGTTGACTACATACCATCAATATCATGTATTCAACAGTTGAAAAATGTTTCTAAGTGCATACATTGTCATGCTATGAGGTTTCAACATGAAACTCCAACATTTTATTGCGATGATAGATCAACTAAACTAGCAAATACCAAAGTTTCAACTCAATCATATGAGTTATTTGTAGACAAATCAGACATAACTAAAGATTTTTGCACACATATTAGAACATATAATAATATATTTATATTTATGTCATTTGATATTACATTTGACAAATAATTAGTCTCTTTATGGAAAGAAGTTTATACCTTCTGAAGTACAAGGTCAAATTTATCATGATCTACCATCATTGCTCCCACGTGATGATAATTCATATTATTTTCAGTTGTACTTTTTTGATACCGATAATGAACTATGCAATAGAATTTCAAAAATCAAAAAAGCAAATTTATCAGAGAAAGTTATGGCAATTATTAAATGTCAATCCTTATGCACAATTCTTCCGGCAACTAAAGGATCATTCAAACTTTAAAGATTTACAAATTTGAATTGCTTCCAATACTAAACTAGATCAATGTGTCTACAACAAACCATCAGTAAATTAAGTTGCTGCTATTTGGATACATAGAAACAATTCCAATATAACGTTTGATTGAAAGAGTATTGTTCATGAGCATTCAGGCAATAGATATAGAGTAAAACACTATATGGTTATTATGACCCACTCCAATACCCTTTGCTTTTCCCAAATGGTGAGACAAGTTGGCACCAAGGAATACGAAAATAACATAATTGAAAAAAAAATTCATGTAAAATTGAAGTTTCAAGCCTCAACAAGATCATCACAACATTCATATCTACTGACAAGGTGTTTGACAAGGAGCAACAAGATAAATTATTAAAATAAAATTACATACCACCAATGATTTTTGTAATAAAATTGTTTCATATATATGTATATTTATTTTTTTGAAGGTGTACATCGTAGAGTTAAATATTGTGTCTTTTGTAGCGAATATTATTGTTATAAGTTGCAAATATGTGATGATGGAAACACAATATTATTATTGCGTGGAAGATTGTTTCAACAATTTATCATTGACATGTACACTAAACTGGAAATTATGCGATTTGAATATTATAAGTTGGAGCAAGCAAATTTTAGAAGAGAAATATTGCAAGGTATAGTTGATAGTATTATAGCTGGAGAAAGTAGAGAAGCTAAAGTTGGCTAGAGAGCAGTATTTCCTGCATCATTTGTAGGAGGTCCTAGGAATATGTATTGTAGATATATGAATGCAATGGCTTTAGCGTAATGTTTTGAAAAGCCAGATTCCTTTATCACTATGACATGTAATCTAAATTGGGTGAAGATCCAAAATCTAATAGGAGGACAACTTTCGCAAGACAGACCTGCCTTGGTGGCTAGAGCTTTTAGAGCAAAGTTACAAGATTTTAAAGATCAGATTTTCAAGAAAAAAATATTTGATCCTATTATAGCACATATTTTTGTGGTTGAATTTCAAAAAAGAGGACTATTACATGTATAATTTTATTGATTATTGAACAAGGATACAATATAACAACAACAGATCATTATGACAAGTTTATTTCTGCTGAACTTCCTGATAAAGAAAAATTTCTTGCATAATTTGATTGTCAAGCATATGATGCATGGTCCGTGTGGGAGAAATAATTCAATCAATTTATGAATGAAGGATGATCAGTGCAAAAGTCATTATCCTAAGCCATTTAGTAACAAATCAGTACAAGAAAAGGGTAGATATCCTATTTATAGGAGAAGAAATGATGCAAAAAGTGAAAAAATTTATGGCATGAAAATGAATAATCAGTGGGTTGTTCCTTATAATTCTTATTTACTAACTAGATACAATTGTCACATTAATATTGAATTTTATGCAAGAGTAAAGTAATAAAGTATCTATACAAGTACATATATAAAGGACATGATAGACGTGTAGTTTATATTGAATCAAATGAAGGAGAAAAAGTTATTGATGAAATTCAAAACTTTCAAGATGCACGTTGGTTGACAGCACCAAAAACATTATAGAGAATTTATGAATTCAATCTTAATGAAATGCAGCCTCCAGTCGTTAGCCTTCAACTACATCTGCCGAATAAACAATCAGGTAACTACTTTATTATTTATATGTAATATTTTCTTAAATTTTAATATTTAATATCTGATATAAAAATATATCCATTGACATATAATGTGTTATTGGAGCAATCAAAATTTGAGAAATATTATTGCATGGAAATATGCCTCACTAACCATGCTCACCGAATATTTTCGATAGATAGTGAAGTATGAAAAATACTTATACAAAGAATTTTCAGAGTATTATCTTTGGAATCCTCAGGGAAAGAAATGGATAAAAAGAAAAAACAAGACCAATAATTGGTTGAATTGCAGTTGGTAAGCAATCAATTTTAAATAATATTAATTTTACATATATTTAATTAAAATTTTTTTCCTGTAATGTTCAGCCAATCCAAAAGAAGGTGAAGGGTATTATTTGAGATTATTATTGAATCATATAAAAGGACCAACTTCGTTTGAATACCTACTAACTGTTAATGGGAGGATGTGTGAAACATTTAAAGAAGCTGCAAAAGAAAGACGTTTATTGAAAATAGATAATGACATTTCTCAACACTTACGTGAAGTGACCGTCTTCAATATGCCATTGACTATGAGAAATTTATTTACAATAATTTTGGTGTATTATAATCTAACAGATATAAGAAAGCTCTAGGATACATATTATCATACCATGTCTAAAGATTATAAAAGAATACATATTAATTGTCCTACTACTCAACTTCAATGCACACTGAAAAGCGTAAGTCATTTCTTAGAGAGTATAGGTAAGAGAATTGAAAATTATGATATACCTAGACTTCAGGACATGTTGGATGAGGAAATTACATCAGAGTGTAGAGAAATAAGGGAAGAGAAATCTACTATAATACCTTTATAAGATTTTAATGCACAATCAAAGCTAAATCCTGAACAAGAGCAAGCATTCAAGACTATATTAGAAAGAGTCGACTCTAGCCAATCAAGATTATTTCTTTGTTGATAGACCCGAAAGAACCAAAAAAACATTCTTATATCATGTATTGCTCGCAAATATCAGATCAAGAGTCATGATAGCATTAGCAATAACAACAAATGGTATAGTCGCAAATCTTTTATCAGGAGGTCGTACGACTCATTCTAAATTGGACATACCACTTCAACAACTGATAAGACAGTCACACATATGTCAAAACAGAGTAGTGAAGCCAAATTAATAAGAAAAGTGAATCTTGTTATCTGGGATAAAGCACTTATGGCCAACCACCAAACAATTGAAATCGTTGATAGGAGCTTCAGAGATATATTGGATGTTAATGAACCCTTTGGTGGAAAAGTAATAGTTTTTGGAGGTGATTTTCGTCAAGTACTACCAGTAGTTTTAAAATCTACTAGAGCTAAAATGGTAAATGCAAGCTTGGTAAAACATAATTGTGGCATCAGATGAAAAAATTAAATTAATAATAAATATGAGAGCGAGAACAAATTTAACATTCAATGAGTTTGTCATGCCTCGGGAGGGTGCCCTGGGCGTGGTCAACAATTGAAGAACTATTGCTGATTCCTCAAGAGAACCACCTGACCTCATTGTCACATCATCAACTCAACAATGGAAGAAAGAATTCAAATAGCAAGATGTCATGTGAATAAAATATAACTCTACTGCATTATAATTTTCCAATAAAAAAAGTTGGAATATAAGATACTCATCGTATCCTCTACTCAAATGTCTACGAAGCCTTTACTCAACAATCTAGATGTGTCATGACGGGCCATGGGCGCTCAAAATCAAGAAAAAAAAGTACTCAATGAAAATAAGAAGAAAAAAGGCTCCTCCAGAAAGTAAGGAGGGCTCACTAACTCTAAAAGTGTACTGATCCATCCCTCAATGATGCGTGGTTGAAGTCCTCTATCACCTATATCTGTATCATAAAATGATGCAGGTCTAAATGAATGTCAGTATATGAAATATACTAGTATGTAAAATAGCTCAAGAAAGTAAAATTCAGCTCACTCACCTCCACTCAACAACTCATGCTCAACTCATCACATACAAGTTTAAAAGTAAATCATGCTTTTTAATATATGCTCCAGTAGAAATAAAATCAGTTTTAAAATATCATGCTCAATCAATATTGCTTAGGAGTTTCTCTTAAACAACACCTAATCCCATCACCTTTAGTTTGGTGATGCACAACGAATGCGACGTCGTTGCCACGTCCGTCCTAAATGTGCCATGGTAAAGGATGATCAACTCTCTCATAGATCCATGATAAATGTCCATTTTTTGGACAAGAGTCACCAGAATAGGTTGTATAACTATCCTACATTGGCAACGTTGTTTTGTGGGTTAAAGTAGATATTTACTCGCTCCCAGCTTGATGCTCGATACTTTTCCCAAGACTAAAAATATGCTCAACTCTTTAATCAACTTAATCCTCACTGCTCGATCAATCAACTCAAATCTCAACCTTAATGGAGGTTACCTCATCTCAATTCATCTCAGTTAGTCATCAACTCAGTCAATCAATGCAGACAATCAACTCGACTCAGACTCATATGGTCATTTAGATTCACTCAATTTGACTTATCATATAGTGCAAGCAAGATGATCATATATAGTAATGTATATGACTAAATGTGACATACTTCTCATAGTCAATCATACTAAAATTACTAAACTCAGATACTCAAACTTAACCTCAACTCTGTAACATGCATAGAATTGCATAAAACATGAAATTTAGGGTTCATGCTATCAAGTATAAAACTTTATCTTGATATAATATAGAAACTATGCAATGCAACTAGTACCTCATACATTATCAAGAGAATTCACAATAAATACAAGAATTTAGTCTTTGAATAATAGAATTTCCCAAATCTCAATTTTTTTCTCAAATCTTGACTCAAGTAGATGAAAGGGGCATGTGGAAGAAGGTGATTCCACACTTTGGTAAGCCTTACATATCTAGGGATAGAAGAACAATCAAACTCCAGTGGATCCTTGCACTTGACTTAGATCCCGCACTCTTCTTTCTCCTTTAGTGCTCTCAAGAACCCTTGAGTGTGAACAATGGTGAATAATATACATAAGGTTCTATTTTAAGGCTTTATTCTAGACTAAAATGACCAAGGATTTAATTAAATAGGAATTAGAATGGACAAAAATACCCCTCACTAAATTGTCGCTTGAGTTTCTGAGACCCTATCTAAGAGTCGTAGAGCATTTTACGGGTCGTAGACAGCCTCTCGTGAATAAGGGATCTGAAAATTTAAGCTACTGAAAATTGTCACAAGACCTCTTTTACGAGCCATAACTACCTCTCATAAATAAGGGGTCCTGAAATTTGAGTTACTAAAATTTGTTATGAAGCTTCCTCTACGAGTCGTAAACGATTTTACGAGTCGTAAACGATTTTACGAGTCGTAAACCACCTCTCATATATAGGCCTCATACTTAGAAAATTTCACTAAGTCGTCTAGGGGTTTTATGAGACCCATTCTACGAGTCATAAATAGTCCTCGTGAACCTTCTTCTGCAGTTTTTCTTAGTTTACTCTCAATATCATCTGTGCATTCACTCCATATTATGTAGAATAAATTAGGGGGTGTTACAGAGTTCTTATTGTGTATAGGTAATGGGAAGAGCCTACAACAAGAGATGATTTAATACTTCTACCAAAAGAATTAGTTATTGAAAATAAGAGTGATAGTACTAATGAAGATGCCTTAATAAGAGAAATATTTCCATTGCTGAATAAAAATGCAAGTTGTGCCAAATATATCACCAAACAAGCTATTCTAGCTAGAAGAAATGAATATGTCAATCAACTAAATGAGCTGCTAATTATAAAATTTTATGATGAAATTAGAATATTTCTCAATTTTGACTCTGTAGAGGATGATACCAACAACTACTATCAAGAAGATTATTTAAATACTTTAACGATAAACGACCTACCTCCACACAGGTACATTCTTATATATTTAATAATATGCAATTATATTTGAGAATCAAATTTTCTGTTTACTAATAACAATAATGTACATTTTAATTTTTGGATGGCTATTAATATTTTAAGTAAAGTATCATCACAGGCTGCGAAATAAAATCAATAAACTAACTTGCCATCTAAATGTAACAAAAATAAGCATGTGCACATATTAGAGTCAGAAAATAAATTATCTTAATTTAGTTTTTTATAAAATATTTACTTTTTTAATCTACCTGATTTAAAATTTATTATAATAAACACTTTGTAATATCATTCTTAGATCATTTTTTTAAATGAAATTACTCATCAAAAATTGGTATGCAGGTTGATCTTGAAGAAAAATGTGTCTATCATGTAATTAAGAAATTTGGATGCTTCCAATGGCTTATGTAATGGCACAAGAATGATATGCAGAGGTTTTGACAACAGCGTCATACATGCAGAAATATTGATGGGTCAAAATGCTTACAAACATGTGTTTATCCCGAGGATCCAACTATTGCCTCCTGAAAATAAAGGTTACCCTTTCAAATTCTTCAGAATATAATTTTCAATATGATTATGCTTTTCAATGATGATAAATAAAGCATAAGGACAAACAATACCAGATGTTGGACTATACTTGCCACAACATCTTTTTTCACATGGACAATTATATGTTGCACTATCAAGGGGAGTATCAATGTCAACAACAAAGGTTCTAGTCATGACAGAGCAACCAAAGCGAAAAAAGGCAACATACACTAAGAACATCATCTGCAAAGACATATTAGGTTGGATACAATAAGATATTATTACTTGATACAATATGTTATTTACACTTACAAATATGTGAAAACTAACTTAACTCAACTATTCATGTTCTCAGGTTTAGAAGTGACACATCCCGGGAGGGTACCCTTGGCGTGGCCGACACTTAGAGATTATTGCTAGTCCCCGATAGAACTACTTGGCCTCATCGTTACCTCATACTCAATAGCGGAAGAAAATACTCTAGGAAAAGACTGTAATGTAATTTAATAAATCAAGTCTTTATATAATAAAATTTCTAATAAATAAGAGTTAAAAAGGAAACAATACTCCATCCTCTAGTCAATGTCTATGAAGCCTCTACATCTAACATATAAATGGTGCCACGACAGGCCATGGCTACCTAACTCAAGGAAAAAAAAATAAAACACTAACTCAAGCTAGGTGATAACAATATGAAAATCCTCTAAAGACAAGAAGGTCTCACCTATCAGCTGAATGCAAATAGATCCTCAATGGAGCCCCTGTTGATAATATCTAATACTTGCCTCTACTTCATAAAATGACGCACTTGGTGTGCTGCCAAAGTACAACATATTTGATGTCTAAAATAAAAGATTTTGCAAGTTCTTACTGTGATTTTTATGACTTTTATGTGTTTTTGTGTTGTTCTTACAGAAAATAAACGTTAGCATGACTTTGGAAGAAAATTATAAATTTTGATGAAGTTCAGGACATACGAGCTACCTTATGAGTGGTAGCCTAAGCCACGAATAGTAGAGTACCCTGGTAGCAGGAAATAGTGTCCAAAATTAGGAATTTCCAAAGTGAAGGTCAGTTATACGAGGCCAACCTACGAGTCATATGTCTCACTACAACTCTTTGGAAAGGGCCTCGTAGCCTGAAACACTATTGCTAAAATTTGGACCAATAATTACAACTGGGGACTACGACAAAATACTATGAGTCATAGATCAGAGCACGACTTGTAGCAATGGATTGTGGCAGTCAAGTCCAAAATGCCAAGTATTAACTATGAAAGCCCGACTACGACTCGTAGATCACCCTACGAGTTGTAACTGCGAAATGTACCTGCTGTCAACTGTATTTTCTATTTTATTTTTAGAGTCTTTTTGTAAATAGTATAAATAGTTAATGATAGAATTTTTGAAAAGGAGATTCGACACTTTACAGATTCTACATCAACTTTGAATATTCTTACAGAACTTTTCTAGGTTTTAGTGTAGATTTTAGTATTTTACTTTTGAAGACTCATTTAGGATTTGAAATCATTTGTACTCAACTTCCACAAATCCAAGCTTGTGATTTCAATATCAAGGTATATTTTTCTTCATTGCTTTTGGATAATATCTCAACCATGTCTTTCATATTTATTGTTTGTGATTTTGTCTTAGCCATAAGTAGCTAAGCACCCACAACTTGGAGTTGTGGGAACCATAAGGAGTTGACTTGAAATAACCTAGATTTTGTGCATTTCTTTGATTGGTCATTTGCATGTATTGCTTATTTCCCTTCATTTTGAATGTTGCTTGGTGGTGGCCAACACCAAATCACGCTTACTATCACGATCTCGACCTAGGTAGTAATGGATAGAAAAAAAGAAGTAGATAACAAGATTCGATTGATATGTTCTCATCTAATCAATCAAACCTAGCCAAGGGGAGGTTGACTGAGATAATAGGTGATGGTTAGTTGGCATGGTTGCTGACCAAGCGCTATGGTAAAATTCGACCTTCACCTTCACAAGAGAGCTGGAAAAACCCAAGCTACTATCCTGCATGCAATATATAGATTAGAATTATGTTATCTGGGGTAATTGAATCAACAAATCATGGGGAACACAACTCCCAAGTTGTCTCTCAATTTGGTTCTCTTCTCGCATTTGTAGTGTAGTATTTCTATTTGTTCTTCATTGTAAATTGCAAATCAATCCCCCCATATTCTAGAGAATATAGTGATCGATGCTTGAAATAATTGTTAGTGGATCAATATAGTCAAGCCCCATATTCCTTGTGGATTCGACCCTAACCCTTGGTTAGGTTTATACTTGTCTGCGACCCTTTTACTATTGGAGCATGAACATAAGAAATAATGGCACCGTTGTCGGGGAATACGACTAGGTTCTTGACTTGATTTCACTATTAGATAATTCAGGTATTAGTTTCTATATTCTCTTGTATTTTACTTTTATTTTTTATTTCTGTTGTTTGATTTTTCTTGTAGGGTATACTAGATTTGTGTGCCTAACACAAGGAGGCAAGGCAACTCCCTAATTCCAATCAATTTGAAGATCCACAGAATCACTAGAAGAATGGCCCAAGAGAATGAGGATATTGCAATTGATGAAGCCATTGGGCAACATGAGGAAGATGAGGGTAGATATGAAAACCCATCACAAAGGGAAAATAGGCCACACCATAGGGTTTTCAGTGGATGAAACCAATATATGTTGAACTCTATGGCTATGGATGTCACTGGAGCTATAGTGTTGCCACGTTTACTAGCTGACACTAAGTTTACTATGTCTAGTGGTCTCCTACAAATGCTTCAAACCATGGTTTATTTGTGGTGCTACCTTTAGAGGATCCACATAGTCATCTCCATAATGTCACATTTGTTTGCAATAGTATGATGGGTACACAAAATCTTTTTATGGATGTGGTTGGTTTGAGAGTGTTCCCTCTATCTCTAACTAGAAATGCAGCTATTTGGTTGTCCGAGCTTCCACAAAGTTCAATCACAAGTTGGACTGAGCTATAAAGAGCTTTCTTAGAGATGTATTTCCCAAGGTCCAAGAAACTTAAGGTCAAAGATCAAATAAATAATTTTGAGCAATTGCTGGGTGATTCAATTAGCAATACGTGGGAGAGGTTCACCAAGTACTTGAAGATGGTTCCGGATCACAAAATTGTTGATGATGCCTTAGTAGAGATCTTTTATAGGACGCTTGATGAGAATAGTCAAGCTTGTACCGATATAATTATGGGAGGCATGTTTCTTGATCAACCTTTTGCACGACTTGCCAAAAGAATGGAGTAAGTGGTTAAAATGAATAGAGCATAGGGACAAAGAGAGAGAGAGAGAGAGAGAGGTGCTGCTAAGACTTCTTGTGCGGTGAACACCAATAATGAGCAAGCCAAGGTGAATAAAGAGATCATGCAATAACTTGCTCAACTTTGTAGAAGTATGGACTTGGTATTGAAGTAAAACCAAGAAAGTGTACATGCGATGACTCACCAACCTCCAAAGCTGCCCATGTATGAAGAACCCTTTTTGAGGAAGATGCTTGCTTTGTGAGTAATCAAGTGGTGGATTTCTGAAATAATGCCCAAGGGTCCAACTTAAACTATTGGAGGCAAGGTTCTCAAAATTAAGGTTGGAATTTTAATCATGAGAGTATGTATAAGGATAAACTAGGTGGGTATTACGAAAAAGAACGAGTGTCGGAGGCCGAATGTGGATAAAGAGATAGTTATAGAAATGATCCCTATGTGCCTCTCCATAATCGTGATGCCAGGTCTAGCACTTCTAGGATTGAAGAAATATTCGACAAGTTATTGAAGAGGGTCGACCATTAAGATGACCTTGAAAGCGATAAAATTGGATATTTCAAGAATAAACCAAAAGATGGAGTCTCACTTGGTGTCCATTAAGCAATTAAAGCAACAATTTGGTCAAGTTTCTTCTCAATTGATCCAACGCCAAAAGAGTACTTTGCCAAGTAACACGGTTCAAAATTCAAAGAATGATGGGCATTGCATGGCGGTCATGATAAGAAGTGGGAAGAGCACCATAGATCTCCCAATGCCAGTGGTTGATGATGAAGTTTGTGAGAAGGGTCTTGATGACAATGTTGATATTGGTGAAGAAGGTTTGGAGAGAAAGGGATGCGAAGTGAAGAGGTGAATGTGGAAGAAAGAGCAAAGATGAACCCAAGACCTCCTTTACCTTTTCCTCAAAGACTCAAGAAAAAGGAGGAGGATAGTATATTCAAACACTTCCTTTCTATGTTGAAGCAATTGTCTATTAATATCCTCCTTCTAGAAGCATTAGAGAAGATGCCTGGGTATGCTAATCACATGAAAGATTTGGTAATGAAAAACTGTACTTTGAGCCAAGAGCTTTCACAAGAGCTCCAACAATGTAGTGCCATCATGACCAAATGCCTAGTCCAAAAGAGGCAAGACCCGGTGCATTCACCATTCCCTGTACCATTGGTGATGTGGAGTTTGCAAGAGCATTATGTGATTTAGAAGCAAGCATTAATTTGATGTCTCTTTCCATTTTCAAGAAGCTTGGTCTTAGTACTCCTACTCCCACAAGAATGTGGTTACTCATGGCGGATAGAACTATCAAAAGGCCAGAAGGAATACTTTTTGGTGTGCTTGTAAAGATTGATAAATTCATCTTTCCTGCTGATTTTGTGATCCTTAATTGTGAGGTTGATTTTGAGGTGCCCATTATATTGGGAAGATCATTTCTGACCACTAGGAGAGCCTTGGTTGATATGAATTTGGTAAACTTCGGTTCAGGGTCAATGATGCAGAGGTTATTTTTGACATCCGTCAATCAATGAAGCACCCAGATGAGTTTAAGAGTGAAGTGTGGGCCATTATGGATTTTTGATGATGGATAATGACTAAGTAGAGCTGCGACATTAAGTCAGGCACTTTTTGAGAGGCAACCTAAGGTATGTACCTTGTTTCCCTTATTGCTTAAATATATATACTTTGAGGACAAAGTATCATCTTTTAGTGTGGTGTAAGAAGTTATGGACTAGGGTGAAGTCTGAGTAGCCTTTAATCCATAGCTTTTCTATTTTTGATCCTAAGATTTTCTTGCCGTGTGTCTTTTTCCTTGTGGATGAGTTTATTTTCTATTGAACTAGCATATTTAGGTATTGTCGATAATTTATAGATATATAGTGGTTATTACCTTTGGCATGTGCATAACCTTGAATGGTTTTATGAATGTTTTAAAAATTGGATACCCTCAAAATTTTTAGGATTGTTGGTTACCATTGAAATCTTGTATATGATTAGTTTAGCAATGTTTGTTCTGATGAAGAGAAGGAAAGTTGATGATTGAAACATGACCTGTGGGTCTATGTTGATTGTTTATGCAATGCCATGTATGTGTGAGCTTATTTTTTCATATTAATGCATTGTGTACTGATCCAAAACATGCCTTGTTACTCTAAGAATGGATTGGAGATGTGATTGATTAGGAAAGGATCCTTAGGCCATTGTTCTTTAAGTTAGTCTACTTTTGCTTAAATAACCTACCAAATGTAGTGGTTTAACCCTTGTTCCAAATGTTTGAGCTTTACATGTACCTGTTTTTTCTTGACACCTAGCTAGCCTAGCCTTATTTTGTGAAATACCTTAATGTTGGTCCTGGTCTATCCTTGAACATATGAACCTTGATAGAGGCAAAAAGCCTAAGTTAGGGGTGGCTACCAAAAGTGGCCCTGGTTTGAGGAATAGATATTGTCACTTCACCTAAGGCAAGTTGAGGATGGCTTATATTACGGTAAAGTAAGGAAAATAAGGTGACTAGTGGGGAAAGAAAGAAAGAAGAGAAAATCATATGCCGGGTAAGAAAAAAAGAAAGAAAAGTTGCCTTTAAATGAAAAGAATAGCAAAATGAATTTGAAAATGAGGTAGAACTGAAAAAAGAAAAGAAAGCACCCTGAGAAGCTTAAAAAGTGAAGAATAAGGGAGGACATAATGAAAATGGCTGAGTTATTGAGGTCAAAGTATTGAAAAACGTAGTTCAAGGATAGCTTTTAGTCACTAGTTGTCTAAAATGCCATACCAAAGCCCCATGAGCCTGCGTTACAAGCTTATAAAGTCCTAGAGTGATCCTAGTTCAACTAATCGACAGTCCAGAGTATGAGTAATATCGGCAAGCCTATGTTCTTGGTTATATGCATGAATTCCATTTGTGAGAGTGAGGATGCTTGCATAGTCCCTGAACTTTGAATGCATTTTTGAGTGAGATGGAGGGACTTCTTTTCTGTGAGGGCATTTGTATGACATGATTGGCATATGACTTGTTCAGTGATTGTGAATTATTGATACTCCTTCGCTTGTCATAGTTGAATTGTCAGATGTATCATCATATCTTGGTTTGCTTGGTGGCTATTCAATCAGGTTTTGAAAATAAGAATTGGGTATCTGAGTTGGGATTGAATGATGTATATGCCATTAGGATAGTAGCTATATGCTCCCTATTGTCTATTTAGATCAAGTCGTCGCTTAAGGACAAACAACAATTCTAAGTTGAGGGTGTTGATGTGCTGTCAAAATATAACATATTTGATACCTAAAACAAGGAATTTTGCAAGTTCTTAATGCGACTTTTTTATGGTTTTTATGTGCTTTTGTGTTGTTCTTGTAGAAAATATAGGTTTAGCATAATTTTGGGAGAAAATTACAGATTTCGATGAAGTTTAGGACATATTAGCCACTCTACGAGTCGTAGCCCAAGCTACGAATTATAGAGTGCCCTCGTAGAAGGAAACAGGGTCCAAAATTAGGAATTTACAAAGTGAAGGTCAGCTATATGAGGCCAGCCTATGAGTCGTATATCTCACTACGACTCGTTGGAAAGGACCTCGTAGCCTATAACAGTGTTGACAAAATTTGGACCAAGAACTGCAATTGGGGACTACGAGAAGACACTACGAGTCGTAGATCAGACCACGACTTGCAGCAATGGATCGTGGTAGTCAAGTCCAAAATGCCAAGTGTTGACTACGAAAGTCCAACTACGACTCGTAGGGTAACCTACGAGTCGTAACTGCGAACCGTACCTGCTTCCAACTATATTTTTTATTTTATTTTTAGCCTTTTTGTAAATAGTATAAATGGTTAATGATAGGATTTTTGAAAGGGAGATTTGACACTTTACAGATTCTACATCAACTTTGAATAATTTTAGCGAACTTTTCTAGGGTTTAGCATAGATTTTAATATTTTACTTTTGAAGACCCATTTTGGGAAATTTGAAATAACTTGTACTCAACATTCATAAGTCCAAACTTGTGGTTTCAACATCAAGGTATTTTTTTTCTTCATTGCTTTTGGGTAATATCTTAACCATGTCTTTCGTATTTATTGTTTGTGATTTTGCCTTAGCCATGAGTAGCTAAGTACCCACAATTTGAAATAACCTAGATTTTGTGCATTTTTTTGATTGGGTATTTGTATGTATTGTCTATTTTCCTTCATTTTGAATGTTGTTTGGTGGTGGCCAACACCAAATCACGCCTACTTTCATGATCCTGACCAAGGTAGTGACGAATAGAAAAAGAGAAGTAGATGACAAGATTTGATTGATATGTTATTGTCTAATCAACCAAACCTGACCAAGGAGAGGTTGACTGGGACAATGGGTAACGGTTAGTTGGCACGCCATGGTTGCCGACCAAGTGCCATGGTGAAATTCGACTGTCACCTTCATAAAAGGGCTGAAAGAACCTAAGTTACGGTCCTGCATGCAATGTTTGATTAGAGTTATGTTGTCTGGGTAATTGAGTCATCTAATCATGGGGAACACAACTCCCAAGTTGTCCCTCAATTTAGTTCTCTTCTCGCATTTGTAATATAGTATTTCTATTTGCTTTTCATTGTGAATTGCAAAACCCCCCCATTATAAAAAATATAGTGATCGATGCTTGAAAAAATTGTTAGTGGATCAATATAGCCAAGCCACATATTTTCTGTGGATTTGACCCTAACCCTTGGTTAGGTTTATACTTGACTATGACTTCTTTACTACTGGAGCATGAACAACACTCTAAAAGGGGACATCGGTACTTGGAATGTACTGGTATGGAAAATAGTTAAGTGAAACAGAAATAGTAGAACAATATAGGAACAATATAGAAACAATATCGACTTAAAATAATACTCAATCAGAATGTCAAATGTGTATCTAAAGCAAGAATAGAGGGTAGACAAGTGACTCATCAATCAACTCAACTTCATTCAATCAATGCAGACTCAACTCAAGAGAACTCAACACAACTTATCTCAATGGGACTCAGCTTAACTCAACTCAATGAAAATCAACTCAACTTAACTCAACTCGACCCAGAGCACTCAAGGAGGGAACTTTTGGGAGTTTCTCTTAATCGATAACAATCACTTATGAGCCAATTACTGTACAACAATCATGCTGATGTTGCCACAACCATTCCATACTTTCCAGGTAAGGAGCGAGTATGATCCACAAGGAAGGAATCTGAACTCAGCCATCCTCTATTGTTTCAGGTATGTAAACTCGAGAGGGGACATAAGATGTAATGGTTCAATCCTCTCCTACACTGGACTAATATAGGTAATGAGTGTAAGTGGGATTCACTCCTACTCATTTGGTGCTCGATACACCTCCCAAGACTCAAGTGGGATACCCCTCAAAATAAAAATAAAAAATGTTATTTAACTTATCGAGTAAGGGTTTATGTTAGGTCCGCGACGCGGAGCTGCTGTAGATCTTTAGACAGCTCCGCAAGTCTTCAGTAAATAGTCATAACTTTCTATTTCGAACTATGATTAGGACAAAATTTAGTGCGTTGGAAAGCTAATTCAAATACCTTCGATTTAATATATTATGTAGAACCTAACTCATTATAGTTTAGGAGATATGGTCAATTGAAGTTGGTCCTTCTATCAACTCATACAAAAACTTAGTTGGTAGAAATTCTTTGGACTTGGCTTGATGTAAAAAGTACCTTATATTTATTTGTTGAACCATAGAAGGGGTTGAAAAAGGTCTGAAATGCCCCTCACAAAACAAAAGAAAATTTGCCTCGGAATTTACACAGGCCGCAACACGCTTCAGGCACGAATCAGTGTATTTTCTCCCAAAAATTCTCTGAATGAGTTTTTCAATTCTCGTACAAAATTTTTAAAAGAAACATAAGGCATGTCCGCATCCCGGGCGGGTCGCACCTTGGGTGCGTACAACCACTGAAAATTGGTTTGGATCAAAAAATTATTTTTCAATCTGGTTGCTCTAAAATTTGAACGAGTTCATTTCCCCACTTAATTTTTCATGCTGATTGTATATTCAGCCTCAAATTTACCATCGAAGAATGGGAAGCTACATTATGTGCACGTCTATCCTCTAGGGGTATTTTAGTAATTTTATTGGGTGTTACAAGAACATTAATTTACATACTTTCCCGTGTTGCTGACTTAATAGGGTCTTGACTATAGCATCTTGTATGACCTGTAGGAAACTTCGTTTCTTCCCTCTCCTCCTTCTTTGGTATTATCTCCTTTTATCTATCTATTACAATGTATGTTGATATAACTGACAATATTTGTTTGATTAATATCAGCATATGTTGCTTCTTGTGTAGGCTAACTTGGCCACAAAAATGAAAAGACACACATAATTTTTCTGTCATGTGGACATGCCATTAACTTGCTACACTCCTAAACTACTTAGAAGAGGGTGATGTCTTTCTTTTGTTCTTTCTGGTACCTACTTAATATCGATTTTAATTAATTCATTTCCTTTTATTATCAATAACTAAATTAATTAACAGAAAACTACTCTGTCTTGCAAATAAGGGAGCACAAAAAATGCACAACATGTCCAATATACTTAATTATATTAATCATATTATATTTACTTATAATATTTTAAATTGTTAATTATTTATAATATCATCAAAGGCAATTTGTACAATTTAGCGAATTTAAGTTATTACAATAATTTTTAATACTTTTAGTTTGGAATAAATGTTTAATGCATCTATATTTGATTTAACGGACAAATTTTTAAAGTTTAAACTTTAAACTTTAAAAAATACCATAAATTCAAACAAATAGTTTTTTATTTGTCTGCTTTGACTAGACATACAATTTCACAAATAAAGACCAATTATTCATAGAATTGAATACTAATAATGAAAAGCCAAATAAAATACAATAATACAATATATTTTTGTCATTTCACTATTTGAATATAATTTAAATATTTGAACATATAAGCATGCATGAACCATAATTTTTTTTTTAAAAACGCACGATACACTTGCAATGCATGTACGATAAACTAGTTTAATTAATGGAGAAAAAATAATTAACCCATATCTTTTCATGTTAGCTCAAATTGAGGGTAAGGAAAGCTTATATTTAAGTATAAGTTACACATATCCCATTGTGTAAAGGGTAAATTTTAATTTGTTCCTACTTTTTTCAAAATTATCAAAATCTCTTGGAAATCAACACTTTTTGATATTCTGAAAGCAGGTGTTGATACATTATAAAAGCAGTAACTTTCTTCCATAAATGAAGCTAATTAATGTCAATTTCGCTATTTTCAATAAAAAAACTTATCGTATTCCTACTGAAAAAGAGATATTAATTCTTTAATCATAAATGAGGCTAGTTAATACAAATCCACCTATTTTCCATAAAAATACTAAAGGTTTCCTTCAGGGATAAAAAATTAAAATCACGAGGGTGATACATTCTTTTAAAAAAACAGAAAAATGAAAAAGTTGCACTTGATTCGCGATGAATAATTTATACTATGTTGAGGCATTCTAAAATTTGAAAACGCGATATTTGTTACTCAAGATACAAGAGTGATGGAATAGTGATTGGATAGACAATTGCATTGCGAATCTAAAAATGACCATTGCAGTAGAGTTGGACATCGATGAGAGGAAGAAAAGTAGAAAAATAAGGTACAACATCGAAGGGAATTCTTCTTCAATGATCATTAGGAATGACATTGGGATTAATTTGTATTTTAAATTGAAGAAAAATCAGTCTGCAGTTTTTAAATATCTATTGTCTATAGATGTGTCAAATAAAAATATTGAAGAGATACCCAAAGATACACAACTTTGATGCTAGTGCCGGAGAAATTGTGTGTTGAAGGCTCAAGGCAAGATACACAAGCTCTTGCAGTGGTTGAATTTATAGATGGTGATTCATGTTACATTCTAGGGCTAGAAACAACAAACTATATTACTGATACAAGCAACTCAAATATAATTTTGTTTGCTCTAAAACTGCAATGCATTCAGTGATTTATTTTATTAGTTTTCTATGAAAATAATTCTAGCATTACATTGGGATGGATTAAATTTATTACATGAATCATGTTTTCATTTATACGACATAAGATATATGATACTTGATATAAAAATAAATTCGGGACAAAGAAAAGTGTATATGATATAATATTTGTTAAATTTATTTTCAAGTATTGTTGAAAATGTAAATGGTTGAAACAGTGAGATTTGTTATTTTTTTTTTATGGAATGATATGCTATCAACAATATTATTGACAATTGACGAAGGAATTATACGTATAAACTATGGGAGTAAAATGTGTGTCCTAACACGTATCAAAATATATATTAGATACGTATCATTATTTGATATGTGAAATTTGACGAAAATAAATGATACACAATATAAAAATGTGTTGTCGATGTTCATATGGTCAAGTTACTAAAAACAAGTACTTATAGTGTTTTAAAGGATGATGCACAATATATTATACATTGAATAAAATGCGTACATATCTAAAGCAGAAAGGCAGCATCCTAATTCGACGCGTGTATCTTATGTCAATTAGATGATCATTGATAAATGATACATGTTATTGGACACACCGAATTGTATATTACATGTCGCATATACAGGCAACTAAAAATATGTAAGAAAAATGATACGTATAATTGAATATTGTATAATATATTATACATAGTAAATGATACTTGAATTATGATGAAAATTGATAAATGATACATGTTATTAGGCATATTGAGTGATGTATTATATATCAAATATATAAGTAATTAAAAATATGTAATATAGATGGTAGGTATATATGAATACTGTATAATATATTATACGTGATAGATAATACTTAGAATATGATGTATTATACATGATACATGATATAGACATATATGATACTTATTGCATTATATTATATATAATATGTGATACTTTTTACATGATATTATATATGATAAATGACATTTATAGGAATACCATAACATGATAAATGATACTCAGCATACCATATGGGTATCATATAGGACTGAGCTTAATCATTTGTGATATCCTGTTGGTATATGTCTATCCTATCAATATATCATACAAGCGGGTGCTGATGCCAGCATGACATCAACACACAAATTTTAGCATTAGGGAAATTTTTTTTAATAGTATGGGGGTACAAAATATAAGGGGATATATGAATGCAAATAGTTTGCTTTAAAAGGATACAAGTGTCAAGCCCCGGGAGAGTAACCAAGACGTGACTGACACTCAGAGACTATTTGTAGTCCCCAAGCGAACCACTTAGCCTCATCATAATCATTCAATTAACAAACTCTACTAACCAGCAGAATACATAAGGAATGTAAATGGGCACATCTATCCAATCTCAACATAATATAATAAATGAAAGGCTGGTAGAATGAAATAGCTCACAATCTTAATAATCAACATCCGATTCTAGTCTATGAAGGCTCTATCATTATCAGGTGGTGTGAATAACGGACCCATGACTACCTTAATCAAAATAATGCTAATCAAGTCTAACTCTAAAGTAAGATGAAATCAATAAAAAGAATCCTCCGGAGTAAGGGAGACTCACCAATCAGCTGAACATCCTAGATCCTCAACGAAGCACCTGTTGATGATCTCTAATACTTGTATCTGTATCATGAAATGATGCAGTGCCGATTGCTATTAGTACGTGAAATGTATATTATGTAAAATGGCTAAATAAAATAAAAACAGGTAGAATAATATGGAGCAATCATCAACTTATAATAATAAACAATCAACATGTCAAATGTCTATCTAAAGCAAGAATAAAGAATAGACAAGTGACCCATCAACCAATCAACTCACCAATTGAATCAGACTTTGTCACGACCCAACCCAGGGGCCGTGATTGGTGCTGATAGGGCACCCAGACATACACTATACCGAATTTCCATTCACGA
>JAOTQJ010170051.1:0-25564 GCA_025642045.1 Solanum sejunctum | reverse complement strand
ATTTTCATGTGGACATACAGGTTTGGCTTCTATACTTTCCTATTTTGATTATTAGTTTCACTCACATATTGGGCTTCGTCTTTATATACTTTGTACGTATTTCGTATTGAGCCCCTCCTTTAGGGGCTGCGTTTCATGCCCGCAGGTACCGACGAACAGGTGAGACCCTCTTGTTTAGGACCTCCAGTTTCAGCTGCAGTGCCCCTCTTTGTTTCAGGAGCCAGCTATTGGTTCCTTTTCATGTCGCACATCCTGTGATTGTGTTCTGTATATGTACGTACCGTTCAGCATACATGTCTAGAGGTTTGTGGATACTAGTGAGTTGTAGGTATGTGAGGTATACGTGAGTAAATGGTATATTATATGTATTTGATACTGTATCAGGCGGCGAGACCGCATTACTCTATGTATGTCTTATTACTAGGCGGCAGGACCGCAGTAGAGACCTTGTCGGCCCGCTACAGTTGTATCTTTATGTATATTTGTGCTGTATGTATTTTCTGGGAGCTGCTGTAGGTTAGGATAGGGTCTAAAAATAGAGGAAAATATGCCAATTTTTTGGTATATTTTTAAGACTTTAAGTTAAGGTTTCTGCAGATGAATGTTGGTTTAAGTGCCTAATCGGTACAAGTCATGGCCCCGGGGTTGGGCCGTGACACAAGACACAAAAATAGAATTGATGACACTTGTCCTATCACACCAAAATAAATTAATATAACACCAATCAAAATATAGAAGTGAAAAATCAAAATAGAAAGGAAGATTAATACCGAAATAATCAACTTTCCTTAAAGAGGGACCTTTTCTGCTAAAGTAGAACTTTTATACAATATTGAGCATTATTGCATTATTTTGGGAGCACTATTCTGCATTGATTTGGGTAAAAGTTAAGATAATCCAACTCTATAACTGCGTCAGTATAGGATCGGATTGTGTTGTTGATTCGGGCGACTCCTCATAAAGCTCCTGGTAAGGACTTAAATACCGGAACATTAGTTTAGTTCATCCTTTACCCTAAAAATGTGTTATGACTCTAGCAACTCAGGTAAAATCTTGTGTAATCATGATGATCATAGTGATGAATATTGATAAGAAAAACTCCCTAAGAAAAGTATACAATTTTGGTATTTGACATAATGTATTTAGCTAAGATAAAAAAAATCTCTAATATTTTTAATACACTTGCATGCTTTACTTTTCAGTTATCTATAGTATAGTTTTTCCTAAGTTATTCTTTCAGTTTATTTAGTCTAGCTAGTGTTTTTTTATTTAGTCATTTTACATATTGTATATTTCATATACTAACATCCTTTGGTGCTGCATCTTGATTTGATGTAATACATGTGTGCTAGATTGATAGTAGGCGCATCACTAGGATTTGTTTCATCAACTTTTTGGAGAGACCTCCATGATTTTCAAAGAGTTCTAGTTCATTTATTTCATTCAATACTTATTAGACTTTTATAGTAGAATTGTTAAGTAATCGTGGGTCTTGTACTGTAAGCTACCTTTAGCCTTTAGAGGTTTCATAGTCATGCTAATGAGTCAGTTGAATCTTGATCTTCAAATGTTTTCAAGGTATTAATATTATTATTAAATTCAAATTTATGTTTCAGTCTTTTGCATAAAAAGTGTTAAGGTGGTTTAAATATTTAAATTTTTAAATGCTCATCTTTTTATAAAGCCTCAGCACTAGTTGTTTAGTCTTTCACATAGTAATAATATAGGCCATGTAAGGATCTGGACACCGTATGACCTCATTGGAGTTTGGAAATTTGATTCAAAAAATTTTGGACTAAGGTGATGCTTCATGGGAGCCTTCACGGTCCGTGTGAGTTATACGGACTATGTGGATCCTCCTTGGACTAGGACTTGGTCTTATGTGGAGTCTATAGGCCTTAACGTGGAGTTATGGACTAAGGCAAACTACACATGCACCCCACACGGGCCGTGTGGTGGGCTATATGGTGGCCTTGGTCTTGAAATCCCATAGTTTTGGGACCAAGTAAGGCGGTATGGCCAAGTATATAGTCCACATAAGGTGGTTGGCTTCGTACGGCCTCCCATATGATTTCCAAAGTAAAATTTTTCTAAGTATTGGATCATCATCTCGGAACATCGTCGTAAAGAAATTTTCGAAGTGATGTAGGACAGAAGAGGCACACAGACTTTGTGTCTTAGTATGGTCCGTACCACCCTTCGTATTGATGCCTACATTGAAAATATTCTAAGTATAGGATCATCATTTTGGACCTTCGTCAAGTGAAAATTTTCCAAAATTTTGGACCAAGGGCAAGTGGACGGTCCGTATGGACTATCACAGACTGTACCACCCTCCCTGTGATACGACTTCATCAACTTTTTCCATATTTTATTAATGGCATGTTCATAATTATGGTTTATCCTAAGAGTCTTTTATGAATTCATATGCTACCTAAAGACTTTCAAATAACCTAAACCTTAGTCCTTTCATTCAAAATCATTCCCTATATATAAAATTCTTCTAAGCCACTCTTAAGAACTCTCTCAAGGAATTCTTGTGAATCTAAGCTTGGGAATCAATGGAATGCTCATTCTTCTTCAAATTTATTCTTGAATCTTCTTCATTAGCTAAGGTATGTGGGATTGGTTCTTGGTCCCTTTCAACTAAGAAGATCCAAACTCTTTTTCCTTGAATTTCATGAGATCTTGCTTACTTTAAATATGAGTTTTGAGATTTATTATTTATTAAATTTATTTGAAATGTGGGCTATGCTTTATTGATGATTTTAAGATGACTTAAGTCCTAAATGTTGAATTACGTTGTTATTATTATGAAGATTTGACTATACATTACCCCTTTAAAGTTTGATTTAAGCATAGGTAATCAATATTATAACTTGAATGTTGATTTTACTTATGGTTTTACATGAATTTCATATTGGATTGTTGATTTAGGCTGAATCTATACTGCCCATTGCTATTCACATATCATTCATAGCATATGCATTCATAAGCATTGTATTTTGATGAAAATAAAATAGTGGATTAAGCTCGCTCACATGGTTATGACAAGAATGTGATCACATAAATATCTATGATATTTAGCTTATTGAGCATATTGGGTGTTTACACCTCAATTGGAGATTGTGAATGGGATATTCCTATGCATGAAAAGTATGATATGAAATGTGATTTGGCATTTGAGCCTAAGTATAAATTATCATGAATGATGTTTGGCTTTTAAGCCTAAGTATGCATTGAAATTATTTTAAATGACTTACATCTCTTCTCATATATATATATAAATGGATTTGGGGCATCAAGGCTATCTACAAGGGTCCTCTCCCTTTTCTTGAACTATGTGCTAGTATAAGTATATGTATATGGTAACCATCATCAAAATAGGAGGTCCATAAGGTGCGGTTACAACATTGATATGATATGATAAAATTAAGAAAATTCTATCCAAAATAGGAGACCCGTAAGGAAGGTCACTTCTCCGAAATGGAAGGCCCGTAAGGAGAAGTGGGTTTTACCGTTGGCAAGTAGACCACCTCTTTTTTTATGTAGAGATAACGTCGAGATTCCAAGCAATAGCTCACTTGGTCTTATATGTCGGTTGAGGTCTCATCCCCTCTTATATAAGCATTATGCATTTCATGCATTATGGATTTCATGGCATATTTTTATATATTCTTCTTTGGATATATACTTCTTTCTATATTATGTATCGTTGTCATCTAACATTATAAGTCATATGCAATATATGCCTGCATACTTAGTATATTCAAATATATTAACTTATACTTTTGCCTACATAATCCAATCATGTAGGGATCGAGGACTAGTTTCATCTACCATACGATGGTTAGCTTGGATTTTGAGACTTATCTTCTAAGGATAAACCACCATTCCTCTACCTTTGGAGCTTTTGTTTATGTTATTTACATTTGAGGGTGAGCCCGGGGTATGTCTTGGCCCCCGTCCTATCTTATGATTAGAGGCGTTGTTGGACATCTTGTAAACTATTTTATGTTTATATACTATGTGTGGTATTTGGAGATTGTGCTTATAGATTTTGCTACCTATTGGATATTATTATATAGATTGGCTATGAGTATTTATGATATGTTGATATTTTATGATGTGAAAGATTCTAAGTCCTAAATTTCCCCCATATAATGAGTCATACTTATCCACCCCTTAGTATTTATGTGCTATGTATTATTTAAATCCATGTTAATCCCTTTCCCTATGACATCCCTACAGTGCGGGTCCTACTTTTCCGTTCCTTAGAACTATGTGCTTAGTATTCATTATGCTTCCAAACCAATGATATAAATATGGATACTTTGAGGCTTATTTGGAGAACTCTCGGGTTTTTATTTTCCATGTCACTCCTAGGCCTTAGGCTCGAGTCATGACAAGCTTGGCATCAGAACACTAGGGTTCTAAATAGTCCTTGAATTCCAACATGCCGCATCGAGTAGAGTCCTATTCATATATATGAAGTGCACCATACCTATGAGTGAGAGGCTATGATGATGTTTTAGAAATTATCTCACTTCTTCAGGTCTTATATCGTGCTTTGATTTGTATATTATAGCCTCTTTATCCTAGTAGTATCCCTGCTACATCACAAAAGATGTCTCCATAAAGAGCTCTCCTACCAAGACCGACCTTGTCTTATGAGGACCAAGTTCCCTAAGGGCCTATGGAAGAGCCTAACTCAAATGGTGAATTACATACGACCTTTACTATGCTTGCCCAATGGGTGACTACTCAGACTAGGGAGACTAATCTCCCCTAGGATCCCACTCCGGCCTCTAGGGTGAGAGATTTCACCCCGATGAATCCTCTAGAGTTCTATGGGTCAAAACCTAATGAGGATGCTCAAGAGTTCATCGATGATCTCACTAAGGTGCTGACTGTTATGGGAGTCACTTCTAAAGAGAGGGATGAGTTAGCTTCTTATTAATTGAAAGATGTGGCTCAAGTATGGTACACTCAATGGTTGATGGAGAGAGTTTGTGGTGATGTTGTTGATTGGGAAGAGTTCTAGCTTGTATTTCTGGATTGTTTCATCCCTCTTAAATTTAGGGAAGCCAAGCTGACTGAGTTTATCAGCCTTAAATAGGGTGGTAAGAGTGTAAGGGACTGTGCCCTCAAATTCACAAAGCTCTCCAAGTATGCTCCTATGCTTATGGCTGACTGCCATGCCAGAATGCACACATTTATTTATAGGATCTCTAACTTGTCTGTGAAGTAATGTCATATGGCTATGCTTATTTAGGACATGGACATATCTAGGCTCATGACATATACTGAACAGATTGAGGGAGAAAAGCTCAAGGAAAGGAGGGTGCATGATTCTAAGAGGGCTCGTTATGATGGTGGGTACTCTAACTCCACGGGTGGTGGTTATGGTCGCTTTTAACAGGGCTAATGTTCTAATACTTGGGTCGCTAATGCTAGGGTGACTCCTCCTAAAGCACAAGTTGGAAGTGGTATAATGTCTCTCTCGTGTGCTACTTGTGGGAAGAATCACTCGGGCACTTGTTGGAGGAATTTGGGTATATGCTATGGGTATAGTAATAAGAACAATAAGATTTCTGATTGTCCTAAGGTTGTTCAGAAGGGTTAAGATCAAGTGGCTCAAGGGCAACCAAGAGCTCTTCAAGGTGATGCCCCAAAGAATAACATGTTCTATACTCTTCATACTCGTCAGGAGGTTGAGGAAACTCCGGATGTTATGACTGGTATGTTAAAATTCTTTGATTTGATGCTTATGCTTTGCTTAATTTGGGTGTAAATTTGTCTTTTGTGACCCTTTTATTGGATGTTAAGTTTGGTTTGAGTCCTAAAATTTTAAGTAAACCATTTTTAGTTTATACTCTGGCGGGTGAATCTATTATTACTCATAGAGTTTATTAGGGTTGTCCTATTTTTGTGTTACATAAAGTCTCTTCATGTGACCTTGTGGAACTTGAGATATTTGATTTTGATATGATTCTCAGAATGGATTGGTTGCACTCATCGTATGCATCTATAGATTGCAGAACTCAAAAAGTCAAGTTTCAATTTCCAGATGAGCCTATTCTTGAAGGAAAGGGTAGTGAGTCCGCTATTAAAGATTGGTTTATTTCTTACCTTAAGTCCCAAAAGATAATCTCAAAGGGGTGTATCTATCATATTGTGAGGGTCAAGGATGTGAAGTCCGAGTCACCTCCTCTTGAATAGGTTTTAGTAGTGAACAAGTTTCCAAATGTGTTCCCCAAAGACCTTCTCAGTATTCCTCCCAAAAGGGATGTATACTTTGGCATAAATCTTCTCTTAGAGACTCAACCTATCTCTATTCCTGCTTATCATGTGGCAGCGGCTGAGTTGAAGGATTTATTGGAGAAAGGCTTTATTAGGCCAAGTATATCTCTATGAGGTGCTCTAGTATTATTTGTAAGTAAGAAAGACGGATCTCTACAGATGTGCATGATTATAGGCAACTGAATAAGGTAACCGTCAAGAATAAGTATATGTTGCCTAGAATTGACAACTTATTTAATCAACTTCAAAGGGCCACCCATTTCTCAAAGATTGATCTTCGTTTTGGTTATCATCAGTTGAAGGTTAGGGAATGTGATATTCCTAAGACGACTTTTCAAACTAGGTATGGGCACTTTGAATTTGTGGTGATGTCATTTATTTGACTAATGTTTCGGCTGTGTATATGGATCTTATGAATTGGGTGTTCAAGTCCTTCTTAGATAGTTTTGTGGTTGTCTAAATTGATGATATCCTCATTTACTCTTGAAGTAAGCGGGAGCATATGGATCATTTGAGATTGGTTCTTTAGACTTTAAGGGAGAAGAAGTTGTATGCTAAGTTTAGCAAATGTTACTTTTGGTTGGGTAAGGTAGTTTTTCTTGGTCATGTAGTATCTAGTGATGGTAGTAAGGTTGACCCGAAGAAGACTGAGGCCATAGAGAATCGGCCTAGACCATTGACTCATTCGAATATTTAGAGTTTTCTTAGGTTGGCAGGTTATTATAGAAAGTTCATTGAAGGGTTTTCATCTATTGCATCTCCATTAACCAAGTTGATTCAAAGGATGGCTAAGTTTGTATGGTCGAATGGGTGTGAGAAGAGTTTTCAGACTTTGAAGGATCAACTTATATCAGCTCTTGTTTTGACTTTACCAGATAGCTTAGAGGGATTTGTGGTGTATTATGATGCTTCTTGAATTAGGTTGGGTTGTGTAATTATGCAACATAGTAAGGTGATAGCTTATGTATCAAGGCAATTGAAGGTGCATGAGCATAATTACCTAACTCATGATCTTGAGTTAGCAGCGATGGTGTTTTCCTTGAAGATTCAGAGACACTATTTGTAAGGGTACATGTTGTTTTCACCAATCATAATAGTTTACAATATGTATTCACTCAAAGGAATCTTAACTTTAGGTAAATAAGATGGTTGGAACTCTTAAAGGACTATGATATGAGTGTACAATATCATCCCAGCAAGGCAAATATTCTAATCGATGCTCTTAGTGGTTTATCTATTGGAAGTGTGGCTCATGTTGATGAAGGAAAGAAAGAGTTGGCAAGAGATGTTCATCATTTGGCTAGACTAGGTATTAGCTTGGCCGACTCTAATGATGGTGGTACTCATGTTCAGAATGGGGCTGAATCTTCTGTGGTTGTTAATATAAAGTAAGCAAGATATAGCTCCATCATTGGTTGAGTTTAAGAAATTGGTTACCCAAAAGAGGATATAGGTATTCTCCAAGGAGAAGATGGTGTATGTCGATATCAAGATCGGTTGTGTGTTTCGAATATGGATGATCTTAGGAAGGTGATCATGAGTGAAGCCCATAACTCTCATTATTCTATTCACCTGGGATCTACTAAGATATATTGGGATTTGAATGAGATGTATTGGTGGTATGGTATGAAGAAGGATATATCCAAGTTTATACCCGAATGTCCTAATTGTCAACAAGTGAAGGTGGAGCAACAAAGGCCTGGTGGTTTGACTCAAAATATTGAATTTCCTACTTGGAAGTGGGAAGATGTGAACATAGATTTTGTAGTTGGTTTGCCTCGGACTCGAAGGCAATTTGACTCTATTTGGGTTATCATTGACCGGATGACTAAGTTAGCTCATTTCCTACCGGTCAAGACTACCTTTAGTGCCGAAGATTATGCAAGGTTGTACATCTAAGAGTTGGTGAGGTTGCATGGTGTGGCTTCGTTTATCATATCGGACCGAGGTACCCAATTCACTTTACACTTTTAGAGGTCATTTCAAAGAGGACTTGGCACTAGAGTGAAGTTGAGCACCGCTTTTCATCCTCAAACTAATGGACAAGCCGAGAGGACAATTCAAACTTTGGAGGCCATGTTGAGGGCAGATGTGTTGGAATTTAAGGGTAATTGGAATGACCATCTCTTATTCATTGAGTTTGCATATAACAATAACTTTCATACTAGCATTAGTATGACAATATCTGAGGCTTTGTATGGTAGGAGATGTAGGTCTCTAGTGGGGTGGTTTGATATGGCTTTGATTGGCCCGGATTTGGTATTGGAGGCTATGGAGAAGGTGAAGTTGATTAGAGAAAGGTTGAAGACAACCCAAAGTCATCAAAAGTCCTATACAGATGCTAGGAAGAGGGATCTTAAGTTTCATGTTGGTAAATGGGTGTATGTGAAGTTCTCACCTATGAAAGGTGTGATACATTTTGGGAAGAAGGGCAAGCTAAGTCCCTAGTATGTAGGCCCTTATGAGATTGTTGAGCAGATTGGGAATGTGGCTTATAGGTTGGATTTGCCTCCGAATTTGAGTGCTATTAACTCAATTTTCCATGTGTCTATGTTGAGAATGTTGGTTGGTGATCATAGTACTATTGTACCTTTGGAAGATATGGAGGTTGAGGAGAACTTGTCTTATGAGGAAGTTCCGGTAGGGTAGGTAATTAAAATGGCTTCATAAGAAAGATATGGCTTCGGTTAGGGAACTTTGTAGAAATCAACATATGGAGAGTGCTACATGGAAGGTGGAGTTGGACATAATGAAACAATATCCTCATCTTTTCCAATATAATCTACTCAAGCCTAAGGTATTAGGTTCTTCCTTTTTTCAAGTGGTCCTAATTCTTTCACTCTTGAGTTTCATGATATGACATGCATACATGTGCACCAAAAATAATTTTTATGATATTTTGAAAGATTTGAATATGTTTGATATGAATTTTAAGGACTTTATGATTTTCAATTGATGAAATATGCATTGTATCTTGTGTTTGAATGTTTCAAGTTCTAAGTCAAGCCCTGTCCTAGCATATTCGAGGACGAATGTTCCATTTTTATGTGTTTTTGTGTTTGTTTTTGCAGAAAATACAAGTTTGCCTATTTTTGGAAAAAGCAACAGATTTTGTTGAAATTGATGATCTACGAGACTCACTACGAGTCGTAGTCTAAGGTACGAGTCATAGGAGCTGGTCATAGTGATTAACACCTCCCAAATATCAAAATTTAAGAAATTAATATCAACCATAGGAGCCCTGGGTACGAGTTATAGACCAGACCATGACTTGTAGTATGGATCATAGCGGCTAAATCCAAAATGTCAAGTGCTAACTATGAAAGCCAGATTACGACTCATAGGTCACCCTAGAAGTTGTTCTACAAATCGTAACTGCTACCGACCAAACTTTTCTTATTTATTTTTAGGTCCTTTTTGTAAATACTATAAATAGTTTAAGTTAAGGTTTTATAAGAGAGGACTACTATTGAGATCAGTGAGACAGAGATTCTAGAGAATATATTTAAAGCTTCTCTAAAGCTTTAGTGTAGATATTTAGGGTTGTACTTTGAAGACTTAATTTGGGGATTTAAAATCACTTGTAATCAAACTCCATTCTTCAAGCTTGTGATTTTAATATCAAGGTAGTTTTTGCTTTTCATTTTCTTTGGGTAATTTCTCAACCAAATTTATTATATTCATTGTTTGTAATTTTTCCCTAGTTATGAGTAGCTAAACCCCAACAACTTAGGGTTATGGGAACCATGAGTGGCCAGCTTCGATTAACCTAGATTATTTGTATTTATTTGATTGGGTATTTGCATATATTTGTCCATTTTACTTTGAAATGCTTGTTGTTTAGTGGTAGCCAATATCAAACACCACTTAGATTCATGAATCTGACCCAAGGTACTATGAATAGGAAAAAAATGGGTAACAAGATCAATTAATGTGTCCTCATCTAATAAACCAAACCTGAACAAAGAGAGGTTGACGACCATAGGTAATGGTTAGTTGGCACAACATGGTTACCGACCAAGCGCCATGGTAAAATTTGGCCTTCACCTTTACAAGAGGGCTGGAAGAACCTAAGTTGTCGTCCTGCATGCAATGTCTTAATTGGGTTTATGTTATCTAGGCTATTTGAGTTAGCGAATCATGGGGAACGCAGTTTCCAAGTTGCTCCTCAAATTGATTATCTCTTCGTGATTAATAATTCGTGATTAATAATATAGTTTTTGTAGTTATTTTTCTCCAATTTGCAACACCCCTCCCATTCTAGAGAATATATTTGATTTGTACTTGAAATGATTGTTGGTTAGTCAATTTGGTTGAACCCTGTATTCTCTGTCGATTTGACCATAGCCTCTGGTTAATTTATACTTGATAGCGACTGATTTACTATTGGAGCGTGAACATCAAAATTTTTGGCTCCATTGCCAAGGAAAGTTGATAAGTTTATCTTTCCAGTGGATTTCATGATTCTTGACTGTGAGGTTGATTTTGAGGTCCTTATTATTTTAGGGAGGCCATTTTTATTTATTGGGAGAGCATTGGCGGACATGGATTCTAGTCAGCTCAGGGTTAGAGTCAATGATGCAGAGGTTATTTTTGATACTCGCCAGTCAATGAAGCACCCGGATGAGCTCAAGTGCGAGGTGTGAGCCATTAAGGATTTCTAATGATTGATGATGACTATGTCGAGCCACGACATTAAACAAGGCACTTCTAGTGAGGCAACCCTAATACTTTTCATATTTTTGGAGTGTTTTAAATTTATTTGGATGGTTTAAATTTTTAGGTAGTAGATTGATTTTTATTTTGATTTTAAAAACATTGAATCAGTTGTGTTGTTTGAAAATTAGTGTTTTCGAGATGTTGGCTTGCAAGTGTCATGTAAGTGCTAAACGTTGGAAGAAAATGGCAGTTGAAGCAACCTCTATGACTAGGACTATGAGTCATAGATTACACTATGATTCATAGTCATGCCTCGTAGAGGCTAATAGTGTTTGGTTGAAATTGGCACATACGCTACGAGCCAACCTTACAATTCATACTCCAGTCTACGAATCGTAAGTAGGGTTCATAGTGCCCAGGCATAATAACTGAATATTTCTATATGTTAAGGTCTGCTAAATAAAATGACCTATGAGTCATATGAAGTCCTATGACTCGTAATCAGGGTCTCATATACCCGACTCAATGATTTTAACTGTTGTCCTGATTTTGTTATAAAATAGGTCAAAATTCATTTTGACCCCCAATATACAAACCCAACCCCCAAAAATTAGTTCGCAATACTTTCCCCCACTTTTTCGACCACTGTCCCGACCCTCTCTCCGGCGTACCTATGTCATTTTTCAATGAACTTTCTGGCAAAGCATCCAATACCTAGGGTTTTGGCCTCTTTATTCTCATTTCGATTAATTACTCATCATGTTCTCAAAAGGTATGTTTCTTGGTTAAATTTCACGCTCATACTTTTGTGTCTCTTGAAATTCTTGGATGATTGAGTGTTTGAAATTGGTTTTGAAAGTACCTATGAGAAAATTAATATATAGAAATGAGAATTAGGTTGTGTCGTTTAAAATTCTCATATGTGGTTCTAAATTTTGAAATCATTCTTGTTAGTTGGTTATGATGATGATATCTTACCATGTTTAGTATTGATCATACATATGAAATGAATATGTGAGGCTTGATTAATTGGTATATTCATGATGAGATTGTAATTTTGTTGTGGCTGTGCCTATGGGATTGAAATTGGTGGTTTGAGAATTTTGTTGTCTATTTGTGCATCTAATCACCTTGAATTTCTATGTTTGCTTGTTAATGTTGTTGTTGTGAGTTCTGGGATTGATAATTTTTGGAAATTCTCAGATATGTGGGGAAACTGATGGTTGCTTGATTGGGTTTGGATAGAATTATCATGATTAGGGGTCATGGGATGTTGTGCATGTTATATGGTTTGAAAATTGGTTCGATTATTGTTTGGCATTTTGGGTTGATTGATTTTTGTTCACGTGGTAAGGTTGAATACACCACAGGTCTCTGATATTCCCTGCTATGAGGGCTACCTATGACTCATAAAAGGACCTACGAGTCATAGTGGCCCCCTCATAGGAAAGAAGAATTACCTGTGATCCCTTAACACTTGCCATACGAGACCCACTTATGAGTCTTAGTGTTCATGATAAACCATAGTGGGGGTCTCATGAGCATACCTTTTGTTTAAATGTGTTGTTGGAAACTGGTACGAGCTAGCCTATGATTCGTAGTCTCTACTAGGATTCGTACCTGTGCCTTGTACCTATTTTGAGTTTGATTTTTTTCTAAGGTACCGTTATACTACGAGGACCCAGTACGACTCACAGGTTACCTTATGAGTCATACTTGTGCCTCGTACTTGCAACCTATAAATGGTGCAGTGTTGATTTTTTTATATGTTTCCCTTTTTGTTTTTGTTTCTTTATTTGTTTGAGATGATTGTTTTGGGGTTGATTTTGAAGTTATGATGCATTTTTTTAGGAATAATTCCCTCGAAAACCAGAGATGCTACTATGAAAGAATTTAATAAACAATTGGAGGATGAAAATATAGATGATGACTTGACTGAGGGGTCAAGTGAGAGTGTCTCCCAGTCCAAGGCAAATGTTAATATAGACTAGACTGAGTCTGATGATTCACCTCAGGACGAAGTAGCAACAGAGTCATCAGTTGACCCATTTATCTCTATCAGCGATCCTCATCATCACCGATGGGGGATCGAGGGCATGCAGGAGATTTGTGAGAAGGGACTAGAGCCAAAGGGACAGGAAAACCCTGTCAAATAGTTTCACAAGGAGTCCTGGATAAATGCCTCAGGTTTTAGTTGAGTTCCTACTTTAGCGACAGAGATTGATAGACACGAGCTACGGTGGTTATCAGAGCGGCTACAAGTATGCTCCACTTGTGGTCAGAGAGTTCTATGCTGGCTACGCTGCTACCATCCTCTGAGATCTTCCCAAAGGGAGAAAGGTGATGGATCACCAAACTTATGCAGGGTTTTGGTTTGAGGGCAGAGGGTAGATATCTTTAAGAAAACCATCTGCCGAGTTCTATTTGGTCCTAACTATAGGGTGCCACCGCGTACAGCATAGTATGATAGCAAGATATATAAGATGTGACACGATGTGATCAGTAAGAATATTGATGTAATGACCAAGCTCCTTAGATGTGTAGCAAGCTAAATAGTAGAGGGTGACGTCGATCCTATATGGGTCACCAACCATGTCAAGTCTATAGTGAAGTTCCACCTCTCCTTTTCAGCCAAATTTAGGTGGGCCATTATCTAATCATGCATCAGGCCTACATTCATGAATAACATCATCACCTTTGAGAGGGCTGTGTTGCTAGCCAGTATCTTAGCTGGCTATGAGATTGATTAGGTATTATCATGGCTGAGCAGATTCATGAGTCCGCGCTCTGGATGGATGCCTTATTGCCTTTCCCTATCTTTATACACAAGCTATGCATCGAGGCTAGAGTACCAGTCTCTCTTCACACAGACCCACACGTTGAGGCCCTTCATACTATAGATCCCAGCCTTATCAAGGCTGATGAGAATCTAGTGGCCCTTCAGAGAGTAGTTCCACCTCCCATGCCTATAACATTTCCTGTCGATCTGGCTACTGAGGAGTCGACTCCAGTTCCCATAACCTCCACTCTAGTTGCACTAGAGCAACCTCCAGTAGTTAGCACCAAGGCGATGCCCTCTATAGCTACACCTACACTAGATCCTTCTACTTCACAGGTTACTTCTACAGACTTACCTATTATGTCTGCTTTTGCATTTTAGGCTTTTGTATGCAGGTTAACTAGGTTAGAGGCCTAACTAAGCAAAATTAATGAACCAGATCAAGACATGTGTGTATCAAACAGTGCAGGACTCGGAGGAGCAGTCTAAGGCCTTCACCCTACTTAAGTTGGATCAAAGAGTTAATGCAGTGGATGTTAGGGTTAATGCTTTCAAGGATAGGGTCCAAAAGAGACTTGAGAGAGCTTGTCATGCAAATTTAGCTGTCGTGCATCAAGAGTTGGCCAAGTTCAAGGCCGATATGATAACATCGTTAGCAGCCCCGATAGATGCCCTAAAGAAGGCACATATGGGTGAAAACTTGCCTGATCTATTTGTAGATCACGCACATTCTCCTGGGAAGACGCCTCTAGAGGATGATGATGCGAAGGTGGCCTAGAAAAGACAGAGGACTACTGAGGAAGAGGTAGAGCTAGAGCAGCAAATTACTGACCTGGTCATGAAAGAATCTATACAAACATAGCAGTAGAGGTAGACTCGGGAGCAACAGAGGTTACATGGAGCTCTACTTCGAGTTCAATTTCTGCCTAAACCACCTAGAAGGAGAGAGAGCCCTAGGACCAGACTGATGCTGGTGCCTGAGCACCATGTGCTTGCTACTTTTGACCCCCATGTTTACTTTTGGATACTTTGTTGTTGATACTATTTCTGGACACTCTATTTTTATTGTTGTTTTTTGGTAATTTGGTTTTTATTACTGTTTAGGTGATTTTTTTTGTTTGGTTTTATTATATATGTCTACTTTGAGGACAAAGTATCATTTTTGGTGGGGTATGGAAAGTTATGGACTTGACTGAAGTTTAAGTAGCTTTTAGTTCATAACTATCCTATTTTTGATATCCCAAGGTTCTCTTGTCGTATTTCTTTTTCCTTATGGATGATTTTACTTTTTGTTAAACTGACATATTTTTGGTGTTGTAGACAATTTGGGGATATATGTGATTAATACTTTTGGCATATATATAAGTGAAGTCTGAGTATCTTTTAGTCCATAACTATTCTATTTTTGATATCCCAAGGTTTTCTTACCATGTTTCTTTTTCCTTATGGATGATTTTACTTTTTATTAAACTGGTATATTTTAGGTGTTGTAGATAATTTTTGGATATATAGCGATTAATACTTTTGGCATGTATATAGTTTTGAATGATTTTATTGAATGTGTTGAAAAATGGATATCCATCAAATTTTTTAGAATGTTGGGTACTATTGCAATCTTGCATGTGATTGGTTTGACAATGTTTGTTTTGATAAAGCGAAGGGAAGTTGATGCTTGAAGCATGAACTGTGAGTTTATGTTGAGTATGTATGCAATGCCATGTGTGTGTGAGATAATTTTATCATATTTATGCATTATATACTGATTCAGAACTTGCCTTGTTACTCTGATTTAGACTAGAGATTTTTTCTATTGGGAAGGGATCTTATGTCATTGTTCTTTAAATTAGTCCACTTTTGCCTAAATGACTCACCAAAATAAAGCATTTAACCCTTGTTCCAAATGTCTTAGTCTTACATCTACCCTTTTCTTTCTTGATACCTAGCTACGCTAACCTTGTCTAGTGAATTACTTTGATATTAGCCTTGATCTATCCTTGTACATGTGAACCTTGATTGAGGTAGAAAGACTAAGTTGAGGTAGCTACCAAAGGTCGCCATGGTTTAGGGAATGGATATTGTGTACTTCATTTCAAGCTAAAATCCTAAGTTAAGGTTTGCTAATGTTGTGGTATAGTAGCAAAAATGAGGTGATTGGTTTCAAATGAAAGACAAAATGGAAAATCATGTACTGGGTGATAGAAAAAGAAAAAAAGATGCCTTATAATTAGAAGAATAGCAGAATAAGTTAAAAAATAAGGCACAAGCTGAAAGATGAAAAGAAAGCACCCGAAAAAGCTTGATAAGGGAGGACAAAGTGAAAATGATTGAGTCATTATGGGGAAAATATTGAAAAGCATGATTCAAGGAATGCCCAAAATTACCTTACCAAAGCCTCATAAGCCTGCGGTACAAGCCTATAAAGTCCTAAAGTGATTTTGATTCAACTAATCAACAGTTCAAAGTTTGAGTATATGGGCAAGCCTATGGTATTGGTTATTATGCATGCATCTCTTTTGCGAGAGTGAGGATGCTTGTACAGTACCTAAATCTTCATTTATTATTTATCGAGTGAAATATGGGGACTTCTTTTCTGTGAGGGCATTTGCACCGTATGGTTAGCATATAACTTGTACAGTGATTGTGAATTGTTGACACTCATTAGCTTGTCATAGTTAGAATTTCAAATGCATAAATGTTCTTTTATTTACTTGGTAGAAATCCAATCAAGTTTTGAAAATGCTAACTTGGGTACCTGAACTGAAATTGAGAGAAGTATATGCCATTAGAATGATTGCCATGTATTACTTATTGTCTATGTAGATCGAGTCGTCGCTTGAGGACAAGTAATAGTTCTAAGTTGAGGGTGTTGATGTGATGTAAAAATACAACATACTTGATGTCTAAATTAAGGAATTTTGGAGGTTCTTAATGTGACGTTTTATGGTTTTTATGTGTTTTTGTGTTTATTTTTGCAGAAAATAGGTTGGCTTGATTTTGGGGAAAAGTAGCAGATTTTGTTCAAATTGATGATTTATGAGACTCACTACGAGTCGTAGTTAAAGGTACGAGTCGTAGGAGCTGGTCATAGTGATTAATAGCTTCCAAATATCAAAATCTTATAAATTGAAGTCAGACGTGCGAGCCCTCGGTATGAGTCATAGGCCAGAAAACGACTCGTAGTATAGATCATAGCAGCTAAATCTAAAATGCCAAGTGCTGACAACGAAAGCCCCAATATGACCTGTAGGTCACCCTACAAGTCGTTCTACAAATCATAATTATTGCCGACCAAATATTTCTTATTTATTTTTAGGTCCTTTTAGTAAATAGTATAAATAGTTTAAGTTAGCGTTTTAGAAGAGAGGATTACTATTGACATCGGAGAGAGATGTATTCTAGAGAATATTTTTAGAGCTTTTTCTAGGTTAGTGTAGATACTTAGGGTTTTACTTTGAAGACTCAATTTGGGAATTTGAAATCACTTGTAATCACACTCTATTCTTCAAGCTTGTGCTTTCAACATCAAGGTGGTCTTTGTTCTTCATTTTCTTTGGGTAATTTCTCAACCATGTCTATTATATTCATAGTTTATGATTTTCCCTAGTTGTGAGTAGCTAAACCTCCATAACTTGGGGTTATGGGAACCATGAGCAACTAGCTTCGAATAACCTGAATTATTTTCATTTCTTTGATTGGGTATTTGTATGTATTGTCTATTTTCCTTTGGAATGCTTGTTGTTTGGTGGTGGCCAACATCAAACACCGCCTAGTGTCATAAGTTCGACCAAGGTAGTGATGAATAGGAAAACAAATGGGTGACAAGATTCGACTGATGTGTTCTCATCTAATAAACTAAACTCGAATAAGGAGAGGTTGACTGGGACTATGGGTAACGATTAGTTGGCATAGCATGGTTACCAACTAAGTGCCATGGGTAAATTCAATCTTCATCTTTACAAAAAACTTGGAAGAACCTAAGTTACCATCCTGCATGCAATGTCTCAATTGGGGTTATGTTATCTAGGGTATTTGAGTTAGTCAATCATGGGAAACACAATTCCCATATTGCTCCTCAAATTGATTATCTCTTCTTGATTAGTTATATAGTTTTTGTAGTTATTTTATTCCAATTTGCAACCTCAGCCCATTCTAGAGAATATAGTTGATTGGTCCTTGAAATGATTGTTGGTGAGTCAATTTGGTCAAACCCCTTATTCCCTATGGATTTGACCCTAGCCTTTGGTTCGATTTATACTTGGTAGCGACCGGTTTACTAATGGAGTATGAACATCACTTACGCATCAATAATTCGGCGCAGTATTCCCATGGGCAAGAGGCCTATCATTCAGCCCACACTCACTGAGACATGAGTGAGAGGTTTACAGGTTGACATTTCTGAGTAGATGATGTTTATTGGCTCCACGTATTGTTTCCTCAAGTCCACAATAAAGTTCAGTCACAGGTTGGGGCAGACCAGGAACTCATTCATTTTGAAGGATCCAATACAGTGGACCTCACTTCTTAGATGGGTGGCCGATCCTATTTTATAGAAAGCTCCGGATCTTGCTTGGGTCAGCACCTACACCAAGCCTATAGTAAAGGCTTCACTGAACTTTCCCACTAAAATTCAGAGGGCAATTGTTAGATCACACATCCAGTCTACTTTGGCAGATAATACACCTATGCTTGAGTGTGCAATATTGGTTGCCAGCATCTTGGCTGACTATGACATAGATTTGGCCCGACTCATAGCAGAGTAGATACATGAGTCAATGTTAGAAAGGGCCACCTCCATCCTATTTTCTATTTTAATCTACAGACTTTGTGTTGAGTCTAGGGTAAATATTTTACACTAGTTGGACTGGTTCGTGGAGGCCCAGCATACCTTGGAGCCTAGCCTGATCAATGTTGATGAGAACCTGGTGGCAATCCGATGAACACAACCTCTACAACCACTATAGATGTTCATCCCAGATCCACCACCTGAGGGTTTGACAATTGTCACCACTACTACTGTTGCTGCTACTATTGAGGAGAGACCCTAGTAGCCTGAGGCAATAGATGTTGAGAGGGTTCCCACTACAGCTGCTCCTGCACTAGAGGCCACCACTTCACACCTTCTACAACAGGCATGGTATATGTGTCTATTGTTTCTATTCAGGCCATGGCTTAGTGTTTATCATGTGCTGAGGCCCAGTTGTCTTAGCTTATTCAATAACTTAGGTCATGGGTCCGATAGACCATTACAGACTTAGAGGAGTGACGTCGAGTATTTACTTGTTCCACTATTCAGAAGCATGTTTATATAGTAGATTCCTACATTGATACCTATGAGGAGTGGGTTCAGAAGAGGTTAGCCCAGGCTTGTCCTTTAGATATGTTAGTCATCCAATCAGAGATTGAGAAGCTTAGGGATAATATGACATCATCACTTGTGACGCTAGTTACACTACTAAAAACAAAATCTCTGATGCCGCTATTTGGTTTATTTGCCTCTGAGGAGCCTACATAGACTTCCCATAGGAAGAGACCCCCAGAGGGTGATGAGATAGAGGAGAGAACTGTACGTGCAAAGCTCTTGAAGGATGAGAAGGAGGATCTCGAGCTGGCTGTGAATGAGGCGCAAGGAGGAGATGAGGCTAGCTTGTGAGCATAATAAGGCGAGGGGAATTAGCCCATCCAAACAGAGTGCTACATTTGAGGAGACTACCCAACAGGGAGAGGGTGGTCAGACTCAGCTGCAGACTGGCGCCTAGGCACCGAGGTATGTTTTTTACCCCTTTATTTTGTTTTTGCTTGATTTTGTGCATTTGGGACAATGCACATTTTTTCGATAGCATGTGGCAAGTTATAATTCTTAGTTAAGTCTGAGTAGCCTATCGTCTATAACTACCTCAAATTTTGATCCCAAAGTTTTCTTGCTTGTGTTCTTTTTCCTCATAGATATTTAATTTATGTTGAACTGACACGTTTAGGATGTTTAGATAATATTTATAGCATATAGTACTAAAACTTATGAACATATAGCATCTTTTTATGTTTTGTCTTGAAAAATGATACCCAAAAAATTTTTTTGATTAGTACTTATATGGAAACCATTCATGTTAAGGTGTTTGGAAATATCTATTCCAATAAGTGAGGGTAATTTGAGTTATAAAGCATGATCTGTGAGTTTCTTGTGTATATGTGTGCAATGCCATGTGAGTGTGAGCTTATTTTGCTTGACTTATGTATTTTATTCTAATTCAGAACATGCCTTGTTACTCTATGTTAGATTGTAGATTAAATGGATTAGGAAGGATTTTTAGGCCTTTGTTCTTTAGTTAGTCCACTTTAGCCTAAAATGACCAACAATATAAAGTTTGATCCCTTGTTCCAAATATTTGAGTCTTACATGTACCAATTCTTTCTAAAACACTTAATTAACCTAACCTTGTCTAGTCGAAAAGAACTTTGAGATTGGCTCTGGTCTTTCCTTGAGCATTATGAACCTTGACTTAGGCAAAAAGCCTTAGTTGAGGGTCGCTACCAAAAGTGGCCCTGGTTCGGGGAATAGATATTGTGTACTTCACTACAGGCTAAAAGCCTAAGTTGAGGGTTGTCGGTGTAAAGGAGAAGCAAAAAAATAAGGAGGTGATTTAGGAAAGAGGAGAAAAAGAAGAAAAAATATGTATTGGGTGTAAGACAAATAAAAGACGTCTCAGATTGAGCTAGAAAAGCAAAATGAAATGTAAAAGTAAGGCAGAAGCTGAAAAATAAGATGAAAGCACTCAGAAAAGCTTGAATAAGGAAAAAAGGAGAACAAGGTGACAGTGGCAAATTTGGTGAGAGAAAAGTGTGGAAAAATGCAGTTTCAAGGAGGGCCATTAGTCACTATTGCCAAAATATCATACCAAAGCCCCCCTGAATCTATGTTACAAGCCTAGAAAGTCCTAAAGTTATCCTAGTCTAGTTAGTTGAAGGTCTAAGTCCTAGTATCGGGGCAGTCTACGGTATTAGTCATCATGCATGAATATCTTTTGTGAGGGTGAGTTTTTATGCACCATTGTAAACCTAAATATGGAATCATCAGTGAGTGTAAAAAATGAGACTTCTTTCTGTGATGGCACTTGTATTGGATTGCTAGCATTTGACTTATTTAGTAACTGTGGATTGTTGATATTACCTTGCTTGTCATAGTTCTATTGTCACATGTAACAGTCTGCTTTGATTTGCTAAATAGCTATCTGATCTTGTGCTGAAATGATGGTGTGGGCACTTGAGTTTGAATTGTATGTGATGTATGCCATTTGATTGAGGTCCATGTGTTACTATGTTTTCTATATAGATTGAGTCGTCGCTTGAGGACAAGCAACAATTTTAAGTTGAATGTGTTGATATGCTATCAAAATACAGAACTTTAATGCCTAAAACTTAGGATTTTGTGTGTTCCCAATATGACATTTATGGTTTTTATGTGTTTTTGTGTGAAGTTTTGCAGGAAAGTAGGTTGGCATGACTTTGGGGCTAAATTACAACAGATTGTTAGTTTTTGATGGTTTACGTGACCCTGTACGAGTCATAGAGCATTCTATGAGTCATGTAGTGAGCTTTCTGAAGATTTCTAGTGAAAGATAAGATCTAAAGATCAGCTATACGACACTCTGTATGAGTCGTAGAGCATTCTATGAGTCGTATAGGTAGGTTTCGAGAAGAATTTCGGAGAGGGATGAGTTGAAGTAGTTGAAGCCTACGGTCTAAAGTATGAGTTGTAAATCAATTTATGAGTCATGAAGATATTTTATAGCAGAGAAGTCCAAGATCTCAAAAGTTTAATACGAGACCCTGATTATGACTCGTAGAAGACACTACTAGTAGTAAATACCTTTCATAGAAGTCCGCCGACCATTTTTTCTATTATTTTAGGACTTAATTGTAATTACTATTTATAGTATTTTTTAGGTTATTTTTCAAAATAGTACAATAGAGAATTAATTTGATCTTACATCTTGTGATTCTCAATCAATATTGGATTTGCTTGATTCTCAATTCAGTTGGGTAAGTATTTAATCATATTTTCTCAATTCATTATTTCTTCATCTACCCATAGCATGAATAGCTAAATCCACAACTAGGATTATGGTAACCATGAAGATCTATCAAAGTAAACCCAGATATTTTGCAATTCTTTGATTGGGTATATGCATCTATTAATCAATTCTCTCCATTTTGCCTATTTTCTAGTGGTGGACAACCTTAGAACATGCATAGTGTTACCTTCCCTATGAAGGTAGTAATGAATAAGAAAAGATATTGATTAATAGGATTTGATAATGTGTTCTCATCTAATCAACCGAACTAGACCAGAGGATTGACTAGGACTATTTAAAATGGTTAGTATTGCGCACTATGGAGATGGGTCAAGTCATATAGTAAAATTCACCTCTCACCAGGACAAAAGGGTTTGGTGAACTTAAATTACTGTTCTTCATGCTATACACTTAATTTGAATTGGTTTATCCAGGGATACTAAGTTGGGGAATTATGGGAACACAATACCCTAGTTTCTCTCTATTATTGATTGTCTCTTGTGATAATTAGTTTAGTTTATTTTACTGTTGAATATTGAAACCCCCTCCCCCTTAGGGAATTGAGTTTGTCAATTGCTTGAATTACTTATTGATGAATTTCTTTGAGTCTATGTATTCTCTTGGGTTTGACCCTAACTTTGGTTAGGTTTTATATCTTGATAATGATCGCTTTATCCTCTAAAAGGAGGTGTAACTTGGGCGACATCAGGCATGACATAGATATGTTGAGTACTCAAACTTCCTCAAGCTTTTGTGCCTTTCTATCAACTGCTGTAGAAGGATTAGGGGTGCTCCCCTCCCAACTAGTCATATGCACCTTGCATCGTTCAATATTCTTTGGGTCTTGCGCTGTGGTGTTGGGTACCATGCCCTTCTGGAACTGATGGAGTAGCATTGACACTTGTCCTCAGTGAAGGTAAAGGCACTTGATTGAGTCAAATTACCTTTGAGACCTCGGTAGACCGATAATGAAATCTATATTAATCATATCCCATTTCCATTCAGGATTCTTAAATTTCTAAGCTAATTCACACGGCCTTTGATGCTCAACTTTTACTTGTTGACAATTCAGACACTTAGAGACAAACTCAATAATATCCTTCTTCACTCCACTCCACCAATAGACTTCCCTCAAGTCATGGTACATCTTGGTAGAGCCAAGATGAATGGAATATCTAGAGTAGTGGGCCATAGCTTCAGCCATAATTCTATCTAGATCACCATCAACAATTAGCACACAAAATCTACTCTAGTATCTCAACACCCCATCTTCTTTTTTAGAGAAAACCATCACCTTCTATTTATGGACAACTTATTTCAATTGAAGTAAGATAGTATCTTGGTCTTGGTTTTCTTTAACATCTACTACTAACGATAGAGTAGACCCATTTTGGACATTGAACCTTTATCATTCTCTTTAAGTTGAACTCCCAAACAAGCCAATCTATGGATTTCCTTACCCAATTCCTTCTTTCCCTTCTTAAAATTTTTAGTACTACCCACTGACAACCTCCTAAGTGTGTCAGCAACAATGTTAGCTTTATGTGGGTGGTAGAGAATGCTTATGTCAAAGTCCTTGAGTAATTTCAACCATCTCTTTTGTCTTAGGTTGAGCTCCTTCTAATTGAAGACATACTGTAGTCTCTTGTTATCAGTGAACATATCCATATGTACTCCATATAAGTAGTGGCACCAAATCTTAAGTGCAAATACCACTAATGCTAACTCAAGATCATGGGTTGGATAGTTCCTCTCATGAACCTTAAGTTGCCTGGAAGCATAGGCTATCACGTTTCCCCTCTACATCAAGACACTACCCAATCCAACTCTACATGCATCATAATACATCAGAAAGTCTTCTGTCCCATCAAGTAAGATTAAAACTGGTGTAGTAGTCAATCTTGTTTTTAACTCTTGGAAACTCTTCTCACATTCATCAGACCGCTGAAACTTGACCTTCTTTTGAGTTAATTTAGTCAATGGTGAGGATATGTAAGCAAATCCATCAAAAAATTTGGGGTAGTAGCCTGCCAATCCTAAGAAACTTCTTATCTCAGTTGGAGAGGTCGGTTTGGGCCTATTCTTAACTGCTTCAATCTTGTGGGTGTCAAATCGAATACCATCACCTAAAAAAATATGGCTAGAATAGAAACAGACTTGAGACAAAATTCACACTTCAAAATTTTTTTTATACAACTCATGATCTTTGAGAGTCGAAAGGACAATTCTGAGGTGATTGGCATGTTCCTCTTATCTCTCGAATACACCAAAATATCATTGATAAATACGATCACAGACATATCAACATACTATCTGAATACCATATTCTTCAAGTCCATGAAGATTATTGGTGTATTTTTCAACCCAAAGGAAATGACCAAGAACTCAAAATGGTCGTATTGAGTGCAAAAGGTTGTCTTTGGGATGTCATATTCCCTTACCTTCAACTACTGGTAATGAGATCTGAGGTCTATCTTTGAGAATCAAGAGGCACCCTGAAATTGGTTAAATATATCATCTATCCTAGGGAGAGGATACTTATTCTTTATCGTGACTATTTTCAGTTGCCTATAATCAATACACATTTTGAGAGACCCATCTTTCTTTCACATGAATAGGATAGGACCTAATAAATCCTTTAACTAACAAATATCTCAATTACTCTTTCAATTCTTTCAACTCAGCGGGGAACATCCTACAAGGTGGAATTCAGATAGGTTGGGTATCGGGGAGAAGATCAATCCAAAATTCAATCTCCCAATCAGGAGGGACTCCAGGCAGATCCTCAAGAAACTCATTTATTATCAAAACTGACTCAAGAGTAGGAGACTCAATATCATCAGACTTGACTCACACGAGGTGATAGATACAACCTTTAGAGATTAGTTTTCTAGCCCTTAGGTAGTAAATAAACTTGCAATTTGGCATAATAGAAACACCCTTCCACTCTAGGAATGGCTCATTTGGGAATTGATGTCATGACCCAAGTCTAGGACCTAGTCATAAAACGATAAATAGGAACCCTAAGAAACCCCAAACAATCCTCTTAACATATCATTTACACATCCTTGGTTGAGGAAACGATTAAACAACAAGAAGATAGTAAAAACAAGGATAAAGGGACTAAGGGAAGTTTTAGATAAGCATAAATAAACAATAGTCAAGAACATAGCATAATTTTACATCACTTCTCCAACAACACCTCTAAACATAGACTTAAGCAGGGTCTAAGACACTTTTCAGGCTCACCCTCATAGTATAAAGGGTTCAACATTAACAAATGACAAAGGCAAGAGTGGCATAGCTAATGTCCCTGAACTTTGAGGACTCACCAATAGCTTATCTTCAAAATGACCAACTAGCCACGGGGAGGATGATCGTGAGGAGCTCAGGTTATTACATGGTAACATTATATAGGCATAAAATATTTGTTAGTTTATTTGAATGTACTAAGTATGTAGGATGCAATGTAACAAGAGATAGGCAACATAGTCAAAATGCATAATCATAAGCAAGGAATGGTATGGTAACAACATGGCATGCATGATCAATGCTTGAAGTAAAACATACTTGTATAGAACATAATACATGTGTAGGAGGAGACTATCATCATAGACTAAGCAAACTAGTACTTGGAATCTAAGGAATACCACCCCTTTGGGAAGTGATTGAGGAATCTACCCCTCAATTGGTAGATGTGCAAACCACCACCACCCCCATCAAAGTGATTAAGGAATCTACCTCTCAATTGGTA